>DWEM01001163.1:0-15257 GCA_018245935.1 Agara belti belti | reverse complement strand
TATATAGTAAGTAGTCTATCAGTTGTCTGGTCATTATAGCAAAGGCTCTACATAGAATGCGATCAGATAGCTGTGTGTGAGAGGTGTCCTAAGATATTATTACTGTTATTAATGGATGTACCTTTGTAATTAGGTTAGGTGTATTTATCGAATGAGGTGTATTTGTTCTTGTGTTAGGTGTATTTATTGAAGAAGGTGTATTTGTTGTGTTAGGTGTATTTATTGAATGAGGTGTATTTGTTCTTGTGTTAGGTGTATTTATCGAAGCCGTACCTGGTTGACGGTTACAAGTTCGACATCAGGGTCTACACACTCATAACATCATGCGATCCGCTAAGAATTTTTGTGTATAATGAAGGTCTCGTAAGGTATCTATATGTATTAACTTTATGATTGTTAGCTGCCCTAATTTTCTGATAGGAATATAAAGATGATGTCTGGCATTAAGAAAAAGCTTTTCGTGCAATCAAAATTTCTGTTACAAATTCATAACATTTTTTTATATAGAATTTCATTTTCTTCTCCCACTCAGAGCAATTCCATCTCGAGAAAATGACACTCTCGATATGAGTAGTAAAATAATTGCTGATAAAAGTAGCCTATATTCTTCCTCACAGTTCAAACTAACTCCATATTAAATCTCATCAAAACCGTTTCGATATTTCAAACCTGAAATCATAATAGACAGATTTACTTTTCCATTTGTATTATTGTTTTAGGATTTTATATCGTTTACAAATAATTGGCGTAATTAGTTCATAGCTAAATAGTGGATATTATATTGTTGGGTTTTCTCTACAGGTTTGCAACCAGCAGATACGCAGATCCAAATGTGAACAACACAACCAATGTGTTCATGCACCTCACCAATTACGCACTGAATAAACACAGTCGTACTTACGTGTACGATTCAGAGGCCGGTAGCAAAAGGTAAAGATTAAATATATTGATGGTTGAAAATAATTTTTAGGTACAAGCTTTTAGTCCGCCATATTGGTTTTAGAGTGACGTCATTTTATTTATCTTTTTCTTATCTGCAAACCTTTTTATTTGAGACCCAAAACATGGGGTTGCATAAAAACAGAATAGGCCCGCCATATTAGATTTAGAGTGACGTAATTTTTTTTGGATTCTTATCAGCAGATCGTTTCATTTGATACTCATAACATGGGGGCTATATGAAAAAGAATTAGAATAGGTCCGCCATATTGGATTTAGAATGACGTCATTAAGCCAATCAAATTTTTGACGATAGGAAAATATCGACGTTAAACAAGATCCTGGTGTCGCAAGGCATCGACCTGGACCGCCTGTGGCACTCCATCGACCAGGTGATCGTGAAGACGATCATATCGGCGTGGCCGATCCTCAAGCACAGCTACCACGCGTGCTTCCCCTCCCACGACATGGTTCCGTTCCTTCCCCTCCGCATTCCCGGAAACGCGATGTTTAGAGATTTCTGAATGTGCCTTTTGTGTAGCTCGATAAACATTCGTAGTTGATCAGTTGTCCGGTCACCATACCTACGGGCTCTGCCTATTTTGACATCAGATGGATGAGTGTGGATTCCCAATATTGGCAACTACGAGCGGATCATTAGCGCTGACTTTATATTGCTTCTTCTGAACAGACCTGGTTAAAAAATAAAGCCTAAAACGCTTGAGCATAAACGACGACGAAAATCATAAACGTAGGAACGACATTTTTGCTGCGAAATAAATAATTTTGATTTAAGAAAAATCTCTAAACATCGTCGTGTAATATTTTAATTTAGCTATTTTCGTCAGCCATTGCGTATTTATCATTTTGGCTGTAAACATACTAATTATTAATACTTAGCATATAAATAGTTCTGGGCGTACCTATTTGATCATTCTCTATTTAGTGTTTATAACCTTGACAAATACATTGCATATAACAATTTGGATATTTTAAATTATTAAGTGACATTTTTGATCATTGGCCAAGATGAAATGATTTCTATGCTTTGTTTACAGTCGCACTCTCAGTCTCTAACATATACGTATATATATGTACCACATATGATTACTATATTAAGTATATTTTTTGAAGTGACAAATTGTAATAATATGTCAATAATTAATATTTGTGTAGCATCGTTCATTTCTTTTGTTTGTAGTCTGATAAAACAGTACATACTGTTTTTGGAGTTTACTCCTTAAGAAACGATTTGAGTTATAAGACCCGGTCCGGAAATTTTTTGAGCAGTAAAATCAAGTGTAACATGTGACGGATGTGACGTCAGCCGCTTATGGCAACTAACAACTCTATGGCATCGTTTCCCGCCTTATTTTAGATTTAATTTCTGATAGAACACTTGGAACGACTAGATATGGTATAGATATTGTTTTTGTTTTTGACCAATGACTTATCATTTTAGAAGATGCGTTCATTTACCCTCGTTTTCTATTCGATATATATATCATAATTATCGTTCGTAAGGAGTAAACTCCCGTCGTGCGTCGGAGCTGACACACACACCATTTTTTTTTTAATTTTCAAAGTTCTAATCCTTTCTGTCCCAGGTGAAATCACCTATGTTCTTTCTTCCTTATTTAATTTTCTCAGACTCCATTGTGGAAATTAGGTTATTTTGACAAGTTTAAATTTCCAAACGGTTCCAAAAGCATGTGAAATCCTTTAGTTAGTTAGGGATCCGCACTTGTACGCTAATAAACTTGACTCGCACGCAGCTACCACATCAAGTATATGTTCGTTGGAGACACGATGAAGAACGAGGTGGAGTGTGTGATCAGGAAGCTGCGGCCGGCGCTGCAGATGAGGTTGCGCTTCATCACGCACCTCAACGTGGAACAAATAATAACTGGATAACAAAGCGAAAGTTCGCCGGCCAACTCTAGCCCCAAATCTGAATAAATGCCGCATGACAATGGGAATAGATGTCAGATTCGATTGACAGCTCGTGGTGCGGTTACGCCGTTTTGCTTTTGACTTCGCTTTCCACTAGAACGCTGACCGTACCGTGGACATCAGTGTTTTGTATCTTCATTGGTTTAAAAAATATACGACAATAGTTAAATGCGTGTCGTAGACATGAAATGCTCCTAGTTTAATGTGCATCTTAACTAATTTGGTTGATACATATACACCATGGACTGTCAAAGTCGCATATCTATTCCCGATAGACGAATACAGTTTTTCGCTTAACGTTTACAATTGAATACAATATTTGGATCAAAGGTGATTTTATTAGGACAGAAGTCGTTTAATTATTATATTTACAACATGCAAGCGTAGATATAGTCCATACTTACGTAATTTCTTTCGATATGATGCACCTTGAGAATATCCCAATAAACGTTAGGTGTGAAACTGGTCGTCTAAAGCGGTGTTTACATTGGGGTTGCCGTGGTAACGGGCACGGGCGAACTAGTCGCCTTGCCAACCACGTGGCCGGCGACACAAAGACAATTGCCGACATCGCATCCATTTTGCGATCAACAGTGACGTGTTTACGGTGTACGGTGTGATAGTAGTTTACGTAGAAATAGTTTTAACGGTGATTTTTATTAGGAGATTGTTCACTAAGACTATCTCTCGCTAGCATTTCGTAACGTTATGGCTGTTGTGCCGATAGGCGTCGGTAATCGAACGGGGTTGAGACGGTGAATGGGGATTAGTTCGTTGCAACGACGCAACCAGACCCCATCCCCCGTTCTGATTCGATGATGGTAATGTTAAGATGAACCTTGTTCTGCTCGTGCTGTGACTATTTTGACCGCCAACGTTCGAAAGCGGGCCGCGCGTCACACCGACGTTATGTCGCTATGTGATACTTGTTCGAGGTTACGGTGGTTTTACACTGTATAAACGATAATGTGATGTGTGACTTAATTAATTGATTGCGTGACTCGCGTTAGAAATTAAGGGGGCGTGGCTTGGTGACGTCAAGTTTGGCTGGTCGACTGGTGTATTGAAATGACCGAATGAACATATCGTCTAGGTGTTCTAATATATGTATGTATATTGTGTTGACTTGTGCTTGCGTTGTGACAGACAACGATTTCATTGGATAGTAAAATACACATGTGCCTAGTATGTTCCTAATTGTGTTAGTAAATTGAAAAGTGTGCAATTCCTTGGCGTAGTTACATCAAACTTTTCTAATTGTGCACGTACGCGATCGCAGTTTGAAGGTCAAATTTTGAACTAGTGGTCGCGCCTTGCTGCGCCGGTGTCACGGTGTCACGACCCAACAAAATAGCATTACGCTAAATGACCTTCTATTCATCAATATTTGACTCGATTCTGCATGTCCAAATATTTGCCAAAGTACTTCGCTTCGTGTATTTAAATTGTAAATGTCGTACCAACGTAAACATGATTTCCATAGACAAATGATCATAATTCTGTCTATAAAAAAGCTATTGTATAAACAACGACAAGATATTCCAAATGAAGGAATAAACTCCATTGAAACGAGCAATAAAATACAGAACAGATAGTGAAATATATTGCAATTATATTTGAAATTTTAGAATACGTACAAATTAACAATGAACAGTTCCCAGCAAAAGTTCTGAAGTAGTTATCTTTACAGTAATTTCAATATAATGAATATTTATGGTACTTAATAAATTGAAATTATTTATTCCTAAACGACAAACAAAATCCCTTAACATTTATCCCTTACTGGCTGAAATGTGAAAATCAGTTACGACAAACATCGATAAAACTTACGGTAACGTTAACAGTAATAATATATATCATCCGTCCTTTTCCTGCGTGACAGTATCCACCAAGGGTGTCAGGCTGGAATAATTCAACAAATTATATCCATGAAATTTCTGCCCTATACTACATATTATTTAAGGGATGAGCCGAGAGTATGGTTAGCAATATTGAATTTTATTTATTCACCTATTCCATTGTGGGACTTAAATGTAACTGGTGAAATGTGGGGGTGTACTACACTCCTCTGCCTACCCCTTCGGGGAATACAGGCGTGATGTTACCTTACCTTTATTTATTTATTTAATAATTTACAATGAGAGTACATCGTTAACTGTATCTGTGACCTTTTAGGAGGCAAATACCTAATCAATACTACCTGTACAGTAACTTAATAATTGGACCAATATCACTAACAGTAACTAAGTAACCAATTGATTCTTATTAAGACCTTATTTCTTATTATCACTAACAGAATTAACAATGAAAGTTTCATTCCTATTGACTTTTAGTGGTTCAAAGTGGGCTGCAGCGGCCACCTGCCGCCGCTCGCTTGGTACTTTTTTCCACTTAAAAAAAAAACAAATACCGAGTACGTCCGAATACACGGCATAGCTAAAATCAAACAGAGTTTCTTGGCAAGACTTGAACTCGGCTCATCTCTTCTATTAATATATCGTTGGAATATAATAAGTGAATAGTAGCGAAACTTAAAATTACCTCTTACTGGAATCGAAGTGAGCAAAGTATAGAACGCCTTGTAGTGCCAGCTCTAGTATTAGCAGAGCTATATTTCTATATTTCTTTTATATGGCTTATATTTATATGTGTGTGTGTGTGTGTGTGTGTATACGCTAAACTTTCGAAATTTCATTGAAGTAAGTTATAGTACAAAAGGGGATTCACAGAATATTTAATATTAATGTAATACTGCTAGTATTGTTATTTTATGTATAATCGTGTTCCAAATTTATGGACACGATATAACTTAAATTAGCTAGACTGCTATAGATTTAGTGAAAAAAAAAAGTAGTTAAAGTAATAATTATATAACGCTAGTACGGTTATGGCATGTTTGCGATCGTTTTAATGCAATTCATTGCAAGGGGCGTGCGTAACGGGATATATTTATCGAACATTAGTGAAGCTAGGTAGGATTAGTTAATGTTAGGAATAACAATTGAGCAGGCCTAACTGGTAGACAAAAGCTGAACAACCATCGTTAGCAAATTGGACAATTACACTTTAGAAAACCATTATCGCTCAGCCCAGAGTGCTACTGGACCATACGATTGCAACTTTGGAAAGTAACGGACTAATTTTTATGCATAAGTTTATTTTTATATCGAATTATAAAATCTTGAGACACCGCAATGAAATAATTGAAAGATAATACAATTTTAATACACAAAATAACCAGTACGTTAATTTTTTAGCAATTCTATACAATTTTGCTAGGAAATTAATGTAATGAGACAAATAAATACATATAATACTTAAAGGTTTTTTTAATAGACGCGCTCGAACTTCAACAGTATTTAACGGCCATTTTGGTAAGGCTACAGCCATAATATTAGGCGGGAATATTTAGTATTGACGTTTAATTATGTAACAATGCGTTGAAATAGGTCAATTTTTTTTTAATCAGTGCTTTCGCCCAACGAATTTTCGTAGTCATCCTGCAAAGTGCACAATTCGTCCAATCGTCAATTCCAAACCATAAGTATGAGTCCCTATACGCCAATGAAACGCAGAACCGCGGTGGCCTTTCCTCAAAATAGACCTAATGTTTTCAAATGGTTTAAAGAAACTGTTGTGGTAACATCACGTAAAGTGCTTGTTTCTTTTTCAAATTTCAAATTTCGAAGTTAGAGCGCTCTCGCGCGCAATGAAAAAAACTGTTACACAAATGTTGTACAAATTAGGCCGTTACTTTTCAAATAAAAACAAAAATATTGACTGTACTAGCGCGGGGTCGGCCTCGAGTGATCGTTTATAGATCGTAATCTCTGACAACAACGTATGCCTTATACAATTATATGATACATAGCTGAAATTATATTTACTGATATTTATATTATATTTATTGTTATTGAAAATAAAACGGCTCATAGTAAGGAATTTGTTGACCAAACACTGGTTGAAACGCACACGTGTACGACAAACGTTTTCTTTAATACTCCATTGTAATGGAATAATGCTACAATATTTTATGAATATTTTAATAGTAATCGGCATATGGTGTTACGGTGTACATATTTAGGTGCACTCGTTACAGAGGCTTTTATTAGTGTTCATCAGACTGTTTGAAATTTGAAAATTCTCGTAAACGTTAAAAGTACGAACAGTTGTCGGAGCGAAAGAGTCATAGATATTCGAACAGGAAGTGACGTAAACTTGACATATTTATAATTATTTACTAAATCAAAATTTTCAATTAAACTGTTTAATTTATTAGCTTCGTCGTATACTGATCGCGACGTGAAATATACAACAATGGTGCCTTTCACGTTCATAAAGTTAGTCATTAATGTCCTATGATCATTAATGTTATTTATTCATTATGTTCTTAATTTTCGGCCGGGCATATATGTTTATCGGTAAATTTAAAAAAAACCGGTATTTCGTATTTATGGGCACATGTTTAAAACGACTTGTTGCGATTCCTATTAAGTTTTCAAATCTTTAGTAATAATGCCGATATTTTATTGAATCTATAAATGCCTACATCATCATTCACTCAACATGGATATAGGCAGGCTGTATAAGTCCGGCTTTAAATTGCCCGTAATCGTATCGCAACCACTTTTGAACCTCTCATTAACTAGTTTCACTAAGTAGTCGATTTTCTACTGATTTCTTTTGTCACGTGTAGTTAGTGTATTTTAACTACGCAATAATTAGGTATATTCGAATAACATCGCCCGGTGATGAAACACGACAGTCTTGTGACGTTGAAACGAACAGTGTGCCTAGTGCGAGTTTTCTTCCCTACTCGATCGCGTTAGCGTGAACTACAATTTGTATGGAATTGGAACAGCGCCAACTAGTGCCAGTGACGGGAAACTAATTTTGCGAGTGCGAGTTTTTGCGCGCTTCACAGCGAGCTTCTAATTTCAACTAGCTCTTGTCAGTGAGAACGTTAACGCACGTGATTGGTTGTTTCGACAGCTCAAAGATTCGATACGTCAATATAATAACAACTCACACTCGCTTCTCGCCGCGTTCGGCGTTTGCTCGGTTTACGCGGTGGTGAAGTCATTCGAATATATTTTTGAACACGCACTCTGCACATTGGCCCTCCGTGAGGGGGGTATCGTTTAGACGAATATCAACAGTGTATTAAGAAAAGTACTATCCAGGTGTTGTAATAAATGGGTCAAGTTTTATCGTGTAAATGGAAAAATATCCTTAGGAAAAAATCACAATTTGTATTATTTTCGCGTTTGTTAAATAAAATTTGATACAAATTGAACGTCGTAGGTTAATATGCCTGTATAGGCGCTATTTATTACGAGACAGACCCGTTGTTATGGTGATGATTGTCTTCCGTAATATGTGCGCGTCGCGTTTGGTGACCTACCGAGGAAAAAAAAGAATACTGCAAAATATTTTTCTAACCAAATAATTTAGCTTCGTATGAATACATGGGCACGCGTAATTCTGATCGACTCCAAAGCGTATTGAATGTTGATACGAAAAGTTTATGTATTTTATTGTCAATACATAAAGGTGGTATGAAACTTATATAGCAATACTACATCTGACGCAGATAAGGTTCGTTTCAAACGAAAAGTAATCATTGAGAAACGTAATCTTGGCATTGGTTTGAAGTCGGTGTATGATACGGTGTGCAATAATTTTTGAAACGTGTTAAAATTAGACGGTAATAATTAAAATTAAGAAACGATACAATCACATATTCGATCACAATATTGAAAAGCAATAAAATGTTACTTATAACAATTATATATGTATATATTATATGACGCTAGTATAATTTGTAATATTATACGCTAGTGATACGAAGTGAGATTTATGCTCAGTAAAATTGTCTTTCAATAAAATCTACTCAATTAGATCTAAATACGAGTAGTGGTCTGATCATAGATTAAGGGCGTGGTTTACTTTCACTTTCCCCCAGTCTGTACGGTCTTAGAATGTTTCGAACGTTCGCGAAATAATAAACACACAAATGGACGTTTTCTGGAACATTCTCGACGCATCCTTGGATTTGACCTGTGTTTATACCAATATCCTTTACTGTACACCAGTACAGTAACACAGTTGTAGTATTTTCAAAATACGCAAAAAATATAAAACTGCGCACTCATAAAATCGTTCAAAGAAAAATGAAAACGCTTAATATTTTGTGATCTTCAAAGTGATCCGGTTTAGTGCGCCCTCGGTCTAAAATAATTGAAAATCTGACGCAAATTCGATACAACTATAGACGTTTAGATTATATATTACGTCAATTGCTCTAGGATACTTGGTATTAGTTAATTTATAACCCTAGGAACAAAAGCTATTCGCGTTTACGTGGACTAAACCAAACTAACAGACAAAAAGATGAGACATTGTTTTAAATGTTTGTTTGAGTACTGTAAAGTACTGTGTTCAAATAATAGTATCGTAGTTTGCGTCCGATTGATATGTTTTTATTGTGTGTAGTTCTGTACGTACTTAAATAGAGTGCGCACCGGATTGTGTGTGCCGCTAGGTACATTTAAACACAATCGTTTGAATATTGAAAATATTATTTAAATTTAAACACCTACTTAAATGTGACATGTAATATTCAATGTGACTGTACTTAAATTTACATCGAATAACGTTTATCGGTATTTGAATCTGGTTATTTATTAATTTGATAGTACAATGTGACGTTCCAGTCGGATGGAAATTAATCAATGACGAAATCATTGTCAATTTAATGTTCCACATTTTCTGGATTCCCGACAAACTGGCTTGCGGTTTGGCAGAAAAAAGGAATATTAAATGAAAAACATGTGAAGTCTTTTTGTGAAATAAATTTACAAAAAAATGAAATCTACAGCTGATAACTGTAATAAATTAACACAATTTACTGGTTTAGTTTTTTCTTTGGAAATAAATATATTATTATATCAACTATAGTAACTGCGTAACAAACTACACTATCCGATCTATTCTGTCACATTTGCCTATCAAATTGTAAACTTTGAGAGTGTATTTTTAAATCGTTGTTATATGAACAGAAGTTTTAAACGGAAAGCAATAGCGTTTGCAACGTATGATACAAATTTAATAATAGTTTTATATTATATACAATACATCCACGGCGAACCATTTAATATTTTTAATAATGCCAATTATTAGGTAATATACCTTAAGAGTAATAAGTTATTATAATATCTAATTAATACATAAATGTTGTATATTTATAACTAATGTTGCTGGTAACGATATAACCCTATTTACAGTGTGATAAGAATTTATTGTGTTCTTTCAGCAATTTATTTTACTCGATAATATTATGTTATAGTAAATTATAATAGAATATTAATCTATGTCTATTAACTTGGCAATAAAGCTTATATAATGCTTAAGTGTTTATCTATCAGTAGTAAATAATTAATGTCTCTTAACCAACCTCTCTGTTTACTGTCCGAATTATTTGCTTTTGACAGAAAATCTATCTTATTTCCACATTCAATTTTCTTTTCATACAAGGAATTATTTGAACAACCACTTTTGACGCGCGGCGCGGTGACATATTTGTAACCGTCGTAACCGTGTAGTTTGTTTTTTTTTTAAATTAATTTATTTAGTTACGTTTTTTAATGTACACTGTAACTGTGAACGTCGGATTCATTAATGTTTCCAATAGAGCTGTGCAAATGGAAACTTTCAGTACACGAATAAACGGGCCGTAAAAATATATGGCATACGTCACAAGTTTTTCCCAAGTGTCATTTGTTTAAATAATTCGGACTGTACGCTACAATTTACAGATTTCTCTCTTACATTCTAGTTCGTAGCTTTAACTTTTCTCAAAACGTTAGATTAAGACGACAATAAGAACAATATTATACATATTTATAAACAATTAATCAATGCGTTTATTGAAACACCACGTAATAATGTTATATTTTGTTATAATATTCGACATTCATGTTTGAAATAAAACGATATATTTGATTTGCCTTATCGGAGTTAATATTTTAAATCATTTACAGAATTTGTATTTTTAAATCATTGTTTGTTTGTATGAGTGTAAAAATTAATTATGGTATTGGGATTTCGTGTATTAATTTGTGACAATATATATTTTAATTAAATTTTAATTATAAGTTTTTTTTTTATTGAACGGTGTTTTGTACTTTAATACGTTCAGCTTAATCTGTTTTATTAATTTTTGAAATTAATTATTTTATTCCGATGTCGTAAATAACTTGTGTTTATGTCAATAGTTTAACAGATCGCAAGTTTAAGTGCAATTTTTATTTATCGAGTGGTATTTTGTACTTTAATTACTTACGGTTACGTGCGATTTTCGCACGAGAGGGTATTGTGTTATATGATCATTTTAATGATCGGTTATTTCAAGTCATAACTGCTTGTTGCCCTATGGATCGAATGTGTTTTTCCACTTAGCGATCAATAGTAAACAAAAAATAACGCAAAACGAAGAAGACGTCCAGAAAATGACATCTGTTTCGAAATTTAGATTAATTTTCGTTCGTGGGAAGGAGACAAAAGACAACAAAAACTAGCTAAAACGTTCCTATTAAGCGTTCATTGTATTCGGCTGTAATTGAACATTTGAACATTTGTAACTTAATTATAACTAAGTAATACGAGACGCCAACTAACAAAAACAATGCTTTGGATTTCTGGTACAATAAGATATATTTTTATAAATGAATATCTACAGTATTTATTGTAATACCATATATGTGTAAATTAGTTAGTAACTAGTATTAGCGATTGCTTGTTACTATGTTGTTTTATTTACAATAAATAAATATTGGTTCTAAGCGTACACAATTGTATTCATCCACTAGCTGTCCCGGCGAACTTCGTACCGCGTAACTATAAACCATAAATAGTTTAGTTTTGAATCATATTTGATGGGACGCACCCTACATCATTCATACGATGTACGGTGTATCACGTACGTACATCATTAATATGATGTTTTTTTTTTGCTTACCTGTCAAACATAATAATTGTGTGACAGGTAAGCAAAAGAAAACATATATATGGAAAAATTACATTACTGTTATTATTATTCTCATCCAATTTTTACCATGTTTTCTCACCTTGTAAACCTTCACTTGATTTCCATGATTATTTTAAAACCGAAATTAGCCCAATCAGTCCAGACGTTTTCGAGTTTTAGCGAGACTAACGAACAGCAATTGATTTTTTTATATTTACAGGGTGTTGTGTCCACTACAGTCTTGTTGAAGTATTTACGAAATGTTTCAATCAAATTATGCTAGGCACTTTGCCTATACAGTCAAAGTGAGTGGGTTTTTGATTGGTCAGTGTGAAATTAAGTGTGAAGTCAGTGTGAATTAAAAGCTCTGTGAATTTTAAATTTGGAAGTATCTACTGAACTGCTTGCGTCATCACGATCGATATTCAACCATTTGTGTTCATCTCATCACCGAAGGTGAAACGAGATTACGTCAACACAGCGAAATGCGCGCCTTGCAATTGTCTTTGGCTGTGGTGACCATATAAATACTGCAACTAAGGAAGTTATATGAACACTTCAATACGGAGAGTTTTTGAAATCTTAAAATAATCAATACTATAGGAAAAGAACACTTGGTTTGGTGGCTTGCAAGTGTGGTTCGTTACCCGCAGAACTAACATACGAGTCGCACAGACATGGTTGCCGCCGAACGACTTGATTACTCATGAATAATTGATAATCATTAATTACTAATTAACTAAATCATTATCAAGTAGTAATTGTCTGGCTATTGATTTGTTTTGGTCACGTTTTTATTAAATTTAGCTCGTTAAAATGTCTCTTGACTGGTACAAACGTCACTGTTTTTATTTTATGTTGCACAATTGAAATGTCGATGCTATTAGAACAATTTTTGCGTATGTTTACCTATACGTGTGTGTAAAGTAAGTGTGCACTGAAATGTATGAAATAACGTAAGCAGTTTGCAAAATGATTAAAATACCAATGTTTGCGCCAACGTCCCAATTATTGCAACAAAATGCGAAGGGCATTTTTCTTAAGTATCTACGGTGAAAGCTTGGTTTTTTTGATTCCGCTAGGTTACAACTCTACAAGCGTGCGATACTAGTACACACTTCAATGGAATACCTCAGCGGGCATTTACATTTCTCTACAGAGCACTGATCTCTTCAACAACTCTGGGAAACCTGGAACATACATACATACATATAAAAATCGAATGATATAAAAGTCTTTCCGTAAGCATTTCTCGTTTAAGGAAAATAATATGCAAAGCGAACAACTCACATTACTTTACACCATTGTAAAAGGTATTGTAAAGGCTCGTGAGAATACATTCGCCGATCAGTACCAACCGTTGTTAATAGGGAGATCTTTAATTGAACCGTATTTTCATGTTGTGTGGAACTTGCAAGTAACTTTACGAACGACGTCCAATGAAGATAACGTAATGTATTAATAATATTTGTCTATCTAACTTTCTATTACCGGAGAGTGCAAATGTTGAATGTTTGTAATCGGAATAACCCTCTATATTTGCATTGAATATATTCCACAGGGATTAAAACAAACACCTAGCTAAAACAGAGTAACGTGTAACTAAAGATAATAATTGTAATTGGTGCCTAAATCTGGAGTATAATTGGTCGAATGGTTAGAGATCCTGACCGCAAAACCGGAGGTCGTGGGTTCGATTCCCACCCGGGGCAAACATTTATGTGTGCGGCACATATAAATATATATAATCATATGTATATATGTAAGTTTATCAGCTGTCCGGTCACCTTAACACAGAAATTCAATTGCCTAATTTAGAATCGGATAGCCGTGTGTGGAATTGTCCCCAGATATTACTATTTTGTCTTTTGAGTATCGATTGTATGGCTATCCTGTTACCGAGCCTGGCTACTCGGCTGTGCGTCGTCTAAATCTTGCGTTTTCGCCCGTGCAAAGTTGTCACAACAGATAAAGCCAGCTGTACACGATACACTATCCACGCAATGTTTTCACAGTATTCGTAATTGTATTTTACCTTGTCCATTTACCTTGCGCTGTATTCAAACTTAAATTTCTTATCATAATGACAATTCAGTGCTCTATTTATAATGATGACCGTCTGTGCCGCAATTCGCCTGTAATACTATTCTGAGCTTGTCATCAGATATTTACCAACATGTACATATCGCACGCTTATTGGAATACTGACTTAAGTCAAAAAAGACGGATTTTTGGTAAATCGCAAAAGAAGATCTTGCAATGAAGCCTTATCGTACTTGTTGATGAATAAAATTAAAACTAAATTATTAATTAATTATATGTGCTATTATATTGCATATTTGATTAACTATCTATTAGATCACAGTAAAAAAAGATCTCTGTATTTGTCGTAACTAAATTTTAACTTTTCTCCTAATGAGTCAGTGTTCCATTACGCATGCGATTTGTTTGTTCTGTGTGTGGGTAAAATACAAATATCTATATTAGTATTGTATCGCATGTATATATGTATGTATTTGGAATCAGACAGCCGGCGGCAAATATAATTATTATTAAATTTGCCATCGAAAATGTATAGTCGAACAACTCATTACTGAGGCATTAATGTACTGAAATAAAACTATGAGAAGCGACGCGTTGTAAATTTTGTCAGGTGCTGGGAAAAATTTAATTAACCATGTAATTAATTCAGGTTTCGTGCCAGGTAAGACAGCTTGGGCACTTAGCGCTGCGAAAATACATTATGAGTGCACGAGCAACATAAAAATACATTATGAGCGAGGCGGGAAGAATGAAATATTTTAATGTAAATTTTTGTCGTTTTTATCTGTGCTATACTCTGATTAGTTAACTATATAAAATAAGGCATCGCTTAACCAGCGAAACCGACAACCTTATATGTACGCATGCTTTTTACTAATAAATTATTTCGGCCCTACTATTCATACTAATATTATAAATGCGAAAGTAACTCTGTACGTCTGCTACGCTTTCACGAGTAAACTACTGAACCGATATGAATGAAATTTGGGACAGAGATAGACGTGACCTTGGGTAAGGACACAGGCTAATTTTTATCGCGAAAAAAGGGATTGAAGTGGATAAAATGGGCGATGAAAATTTGGGGGATGAATCATTGTCGCAGATAAAACCATGAAACTTTGTATTTAGACAGTTCATAATAAACAGATAAAAATAATCCTTGCGTTTTTTAAATTTCGTCCTGCATGGAGATTAAATCATAAAAAACGTAACATCATGCCTGTATTCCCCGAAGGGGTAGGCAGAGGGGTGTAGTACACCCCCACATTTCACCAGTTACGTTTAAGTCCCACAA
>DWEM01001162.1:0-15259 GCA_018245935.1 Agara belti belti | reverse complement strand
GTACTACACTCCTCTGCCTACCCCTTCGGGGAATACGGGCGTGATGTTACGCATCACTATAGCGACACTGACAACGCTCGTAATTAAATAAATTGTACGAACACTTATTCATATCATAAATATGTATGTAAATGTTTATCAAACAGTTACCCTATGGATAATAGGCGAGACTCTATAAAAATCATGTCCCGTCGTGAAGTTGATAAGATAAAGGCAATATTTGCATTAATTATCGTGCATTTTACTTATTGAAGAACGTAAAAATATTGCTAACAAATCCAAATAAGTAAGGTAACTTTTAATTTGGAGCGATATAGACGACAGGAGATCAACATGGCGGATAGTAATTGAAGTAGAAGTCCTAGAGACCAACACTTTAGTAATGAATGATTCCAACTTGCATATTTCATACTAATTTGAATAAGACAAGGTGTGATTTATTTAACCGACTTATAAATATTTATATATTCTTGAAGGCATGTAAATATTCCATGCCATTCGCAGGATATTACAAAAGTCGCAGAATAGTTTTAGACATAAACCAGTAAACTCCGGTAAGAAACTGAAAATTAGAAACTTACACAAATACTAATTGTCTTACTACAAATAATAATCGCGTTACAGTCTATATAGTATTACGATTCCCCCGAAGTAATACCATCGGTCCCCCTCATTTCTACCAATTGTTATTGCTAATACTAGACCCGTCCATCTCAGTTCTCGTGAGTCACTATACGTCTGTGACTAATTTCGACAGAACGCATACAAATATTAAAGACAACTAATACTTAATTATACTAACAATACTAATAATTATATTCGAAGATGATTGCAGATAACCATGGACCGCAGCAGTTATTAATGGCTACAGTTACTGCCTGCTTGTGCTACTTTCTTCATATAAAATAAAAACCTCTTTTCTCAACCCTTTTATAGTTTCACTATTGGACGCAGCTCTCGCCTGTGCAAGTTAACAAAACGGATTTTATGAATTCTATTTATATTTAATCGTGAATTATTTTATGAAGATATCGAAGGAAGGTCGTTATTAATAACACCACGATTACTTACTATTTTCAATGACGCTGTACGGCATTATAATGATAATAATTTAGTAGTGATCGGGCAGTAAACGATTTATATTACAAGTAGGTACGTTAGTGTATTTAAAAATTCTTATACCTACACATTTTATGCATGTTGCATAAGAGCTGGAACTAATTAAATTCTTTAAAGTTCTCGTATCTACTATTTAATGGTATATATACTCTCAAGAATCAACCATCAATACAAGCCTTATCGTTAGCCATTTTTAATCGACTTCAAAAAAAGAAGGAGGTTCTCAATTCGTCTGCAATTTTTTTTTTATAAAAGGATTTTGAACGTTATATTAAGTGGTCGATAGATATTAGATAGTAGATAGTTATAGATATCTTAGACATTATCGGAGTGACGTAGTGTGCCTTGGAGGGGCCCTGTATCAAAAGTTGGGGGGCCCACACGAAGGGTAAAGATTTCTCACAAAAGAAACAAAAACGCTTGCATTAAATTAAAATAAATATTTATTGCTTATAAATTATCGCTTCCTCGTAGAAATTGAGCTCGCCAAACAATTCAGATTAAATATACACTTTTCTCGCTTTGTGGATTCTTGATTCTGGATTGTTCTTGACATTGTTGATAACATTTTACTAATGTTTTGCTTACATACGTTGGGGGCCTCTGTAGCCCAGGGGCCTCGTATCATTGGTACGGCTGATACAGCGGTAGCTACGGCCTTGCATTTTCTGCAAAGTTTAAGAGGGTCTTCAATATCTGACAGCTGATTGACTGACAATCCGAACTCCATTCTTCTTTAAAAAGTAAAAAAGCGGAATCCTAAATTCATACTATTTATTGTTTCTACCACTGTTCACACGTTACTTTAACCATTTGTTTTTGGTGTGACCAGTCTGGTTGTCGATCGGCATGAAAACTAGGGGCGACCATCTCAGTCGGGAGTAGCGGAGCGTATGTGCCCAACTCCGAATAGGACAGACACTAACTAATCGTTACTGCAATCATACTAACATATACTAACTGGACTATGCTATAGCAGTTGATGTGTACCTAAACTAGAAACAATTTTCCTTAAGTCCTTTAACCGAGTGACATTAAGTGAAAAAAAACTCGTACAAATTAAACTAATTGTAAGAAGGATTATCTTCAGATGACTTCAGTTTATCTATAATTCCGCCTTGGAGAAGCATGATAGAATATGCGAATATCCGAAAATCATAGAGTAGTAGGACATAAAAGAAAGTGGCAATAATGTCACTTTCTCCTTGCAACAAAATGAGGTCTTGATCAAGTTCCAGTTTGACGCGCGTATCTGAAACAAGTTACGAATAGTTTTAAAAATAAATTCTGCAGCTTCTCAAGTTCGAACAATGGCAACTAGCATTAGCCTACCACGGAAGTATTGGAAGTTTCTCAATCAATGAATTCTTTCAGAAAAACTGGTGTCACAGGTTGCGTGCAGGGCGCTGGACGGAATGCAGTGCTTGTCCCTCAGCATGCCACACTGATAGATGTTCTGACAGTCAAAGAAACACTACAGTTCGCCGCGTGTCTCAAATGCCCAAATTCCTCACGAAGAGAACGTTCCCATACGGTAAAAATAACCACAAGTACATAGAGCCTTCCCGTGAGTACCTTATATGAGCAAACTGAGCGAAAACTAAGCATCAATGATTTATGAACACCATAACGTCCTATATTTTTTACTGTAAAACTAAAACAGATCAAATGAGGTATTTAATATGCGTAACACAACAGCAACTGTCTGTATCGACTTCCGTTTCATACTATTGTGCCGATCGGCGTAGGTGCGGTACTGTGGCTGTGCGAGTTATGAGATAGTGTTGAGTTAAGCAAGAGTCCTTATAAGGCTTGAGGGACTTATCCCTAAGTACTTGATGTTTTTTTTTTATTGTAAATAGAATAGCAAAAGAGCAGGCAACAATAATGTATGTAGGAACGGTCCCACGTTATCGTGGATAAGTTCAGTTAGTATAGGGTGCTTGTAACAATATTAGTTGGTTAGTATTCATTGGGAACAAGACTTCGGGAATAGGACTGGTAGTAATACTAACATTAGTCAGTTAGTATTACGCCCAGGAATTGAAATGGTCGCCTCTAGTGTACATAGGAACCTTGAACCACATCTAAACCCATATACAAACTATTTTAATAACAATCGCTGCATAGTAGAAATTATTGTGGTTGTATACTGCTCTGGTCGAACCTTACATATTTACATCTATACATATATTTACGTTCATCATGTTAACAGAATATTTAAATGTTGACTGAGAGCTTTGTTATATAAGTGTACCTACATTGTAAAGAGAAAAAATGCCGTAAATTAACAAAAGTACGTCTACAACGTACAGCGTGTTTACCTTCTACAAATAACTACACATTATGTAAATGTTTAAGTTATATATATAATGTAGGTATGTAACCATAATTATATTTTTTACTATTTCAGATTGAAACCGTCTCAAAACAACTTGGTATCTGCGACGTTTACAACACAAGAGCTGGCCGGCTTTCGGGAGGAGAAAGGAAGAGGTTGACAATTGCTTGTGAACTTCTGACCGACCCTAATGTCTTACTTTTGGACGAACCCACCAGGTAATAATACACTATGCAACTCTTCCAATGCTATATTAGAAACGGTCCAATTTTTATTAAATCTTGGTAGTTTGAGAAATAAATGAGTTTAATATCAAGACTTTAGACAATATATTGCAGACAGTAAATACCCAGACCAACGTCTTTACTTGGTTTCGACAATGCTAAGAGAATTCTGTTATCTAATCAAACCTCTGTTTTATGCATAAAAAAGTTCCAATTTAACATATATTACTACTGATTATATCTACGATATTACAAACTATCTTGTCCTGTCCAGATTTTAATAAATTCGTTTATGACAATTTTTTCATTTTATAAAAATAACGAAAAAAAAGTTCATACGAAAATCCCATAGAAAAAACTCTATTACTTTTCCTGAACTTTACATTTTTACTGGCAACTCTTCTAACAGTTCTAATTTTTCTAACTGTCCTTAACAAAAAAGAGCAATTAATTTTTATTTATATAGATAACCGTGTATTGTTTCGACATAACAAGTAAGTTATGTTTCTCCGCCCCCTAAAAGTCGATGTTTTACTCCGTTGTATCTTTTACTCACAATGTACCTATAAATACATTATAGGTACATAATATATGCCAAAGTCACGAACCTTGAACTTAACGTTCATGTGAAAGCATCGGTAGAGATAGTAAATTAAATAAAAATTGTAATATTACACGCAACTACTTATTTTAAATAAGGACCAACTTTTTAATGATACAATATTCTTATTTACAATAAACCCAATCAGACTAGAACAGTTTTATTTTTCTAACTACAGCGGTTTGGATTCAGTGTCATCAATGTCTGTATCAAAAGCCCTGCAAGCTGTAGCAAGATGTGGAAAAACGGTAGCATGCGTGATCCACCAGCCTTCCTCTCAACTGTTCATGTCGGCTGATGATGTCGTGCTGCTCGCCAACGGAAAGACTCTCTACGCGGGAGCCATAGTTGACATTCCCGATGTTCTGAAGTTATCGGGATTGACGTGTCCACAATATTATAATATGGCGGATTATAGTGAGTTCTACTGTTATGCTATTCCGAACGTTTATATTGATGTCGTAAACACAGAAACATCACGTCATTTTGGTACACTTAAATTAACTTCGTAACAAATAACTAACATGTTACAGTTCTAGAAATAACGACCGACGATCACTATGGAAACAAGGCACTTTTAGAACAAGAAGCTCGAACATATGCATACGAAATGAAGAAAATTGCGGACAAAGATTTTCATCGCAAACCTGAAAAAGGTTATCTATTTTCATCTTACTATGTTCCTATTGGGTATACATAATTATGTAACAAATCACCACCGCTTTCAGTAGGCAAGCAAGGGCGACCTTCTTTTGAAATGTTAGTATGCTTATCAAAAGGCTTGTTAGTACATCCGCTGGTAGCTTGTTACTAATAAGTATAACTGCAGAAAGAGTTTAGTAATGGATTGAAAAAGGCCTAAAGTTAATACTTAATTTTATTTTATCCCAACCCACAAAGCAATTCATTACTATCATAGTTTGTTAGAGCCGTATAAAAATTAAAAATAGCAGGAATTTAAAAAGTGTTTAAAAAACAGTACAATAAGGCCATCTTATATCCTGTTGCTCTAGATTGTTCGATGGAAGCGGAAGCATTACTTTCGTTGAATGACTCTGATTGTAACACATTTAAAGCCAACTGTTGGCAACAAATGGCAGCATTACTTAAGCGAGGATATCTGGGAGCTCTCCGAGACGTTCATGTGACACAGGTAATATAAATTTATGAACTATTGATACACAATGGTTTGCTTTTATTTGTGTTATGCAGCAAAACAGGTCTTGCTTGCCATCTAATCATAAGTAGCCATTGTAACCCAAAGGCAAATGTCTCCAATTGCAGAATTGAGGTCTCGCGTCACATTAATCACAGATGTGTTGCTACTCCGGAAAATAAACTCTCCAACTATTCGTGTCTTAGCATATGTTTTTCTATTTCAGATACGAGTGGTAACACACTTACTAGTGGCATTGTTGCTCGGTGCTCTGTACAGAGGCGCGGGTGAAGATGCGGGACGTATGTTTTCAAACACTGGCTGCCTCTTCTTCTTCTTGCTGTTTTTGTACTTCTCTAACGCTATGCCGACGATTCAAACGTGTAAGTTTTATAAAATATTTCCGGAATAACTATACGCTAGACACTTTTACAAAAACATTTTAAATATGTGGTTGCGATCAAACAATTACTTATCTGATATAATCGGAAGATGAGAAACCAAAAAAACCAAAATTGTCATAAGTAATTATACATATTTCACTGACGAAATATATTTTAATTTTTACTTGAAATAAATTTTTGTTTGGGCATCGCGAAATTAGCAGCAGTGACAGCCTCGTGGCTTAGATTTAGATATCAGCCCACTCCGGGAATGTGGAATTAAATCCTGGCACGTTCGTCTACACTAAGTTATATGTATTTTAATATTAAGAAATTAATTTTAATACTAATGATAATATTAAATATTGCTTACTACAACAGTGATGGAAAACATCGCGACGAAATCTGGACATCTTATAATTATCCATGATGGTCTCTAAAGCCAGCATGACGCCTTATGGTCTAGAGGAGACTATTATCCAATAATGAAACAATAAAATATGGCTAATGATGATTTTGTGTCATACGAGATCAACCATCATCTGATATCACTTATTACTACCACAGACAACAATAACCGTGAAGATAGCTGTTTTAAAAAAAAATGATGTAGATAACGTGTAAGAAAAGATTCGGTGGGATCCGCTGTTTCGAAACAACGGTTACTCAAAGTTTTCTAAAGTTCAATCGCAAGTTATATAACTGGCTTATGTGGTTTTTATACACTTTCAGTTCCTGTTGAATCAACTGTAGTCCTCCAACAACATCTAAACAAATGGTACTATTTGTCTACGTATTGTGCTTCAAAAATAATTGTAGATTTACCTGTACAGGTGAGTAACTACAGGTCGCAAATAACAATAATTCACGTTGAAGGTCACTTAAGTTATTAACTAAATTAAAGTAGCCTGCATCCTTATGCATTGTAATAACGTATTATTTTTACATTGTGTTAAACATAACAAAATGTAGTAGGTACATAAGAAAATTTAAGTGCCCAACGCATAAATACATAAAACTTTACTTGTGCATATAACACGTTCCATACATAGTTATTTAAGAAATATTACCTCTTTATGAGTAGATACCTACTTAGATATAATACTTAGCTGCTTCTTCATAATGTGGTTAGAACTTCAATCGTATAGGTATGTTTGAAACTTTGAAGTTTAATATTTTCAAAACATTCTAAGACTTCTGCCATCGGAAGTCAAAACTGACATTCACGCCTTTATTTTTTTTTTCCATAACGATGACCCAAAATCGCTGCCGCTTACTAAACAATAAAAACTATTATAATTAGTATGTGTACTGAATTATTGAACATATTATTCCTAAAAATTAAATATTGATGTATTTTCAAATAAATTAGGGTTCAGGTAGGTATAGATACGTGTATGTATATACATATTATGTAGAAAAACGAAAATTGTGTTTTACTTCTGTCCGACAAGTGATTACCCCGAGTTACCCTCAAGTCGCGCCAAATGAAGTTTAATTATAACAAGTCTAGCTATGGCGTCTAGTTAAAATAGTTTTACATTATAATATTGTACAATCGGGATTATTGCTTATATACACTTAGTTAATAAAATTGTATGAACATTTCAGATATTATGCGCAACAGTATTCATCTTGCCCGCGTGGTATCTAACTTCGCAACCTTTGGAGGCTTACCGTATAGGCATGGCCTGGTCTATAGGTGTATTAGTTACTATACTGGCTCAAACCTTTGGATTAGTCATGGGCGCTGCATGCGGTGTTAAGGTATATACATATATTATATCTTATAACTTAGATTTTATGACACATTAGGCGGAAATATCGGAGTAACTTATAGTAACCAGACAGGTGATAAATTACTTAAATAAATTTCTATATCTTTTTTACAATCAGTCACGATTTATCTTTAATTTTTGTCCTTGTTTAATTACCTTTAAAGTTACAAAATATTTTTATTTTCAGCTCGGTCTATTCGTGATCCCAGCAGCAAATATACCAATGCTAATGTTTTCTGAATTCTTCATCCCGTATCAGGAAATGCCGTCGTACCTTCGTCCGTTTGCCAGCATATCTTACTTCCGGTATGCGTTCGACGCGTTTCTTCAAACGGCTTATGGTTTTAATCGCCCGAAATTGCCGTGCAACAAAATATTTTGTCTGTTTAGGAAACCAAGTGATTATTTAGACCATTTGGGACTCTCAATGGACATCACTCATGACATCATGGCATTGGCTATATGGATAATCATATTTAAAATATCTCTACTATGTGTCTTACGATATAAAGTGTACAAAGCTTGTAGGTAAAAGTTATGTTAAAACAGGAATAAAACTAATTAATGTTTAACGGGAATGAAGTATATTTAAAGATACTGCTACATATTTATTTATTGTTTTCTTTTGTACCTTCAAAAACTCATCTTTCAAATATGTAGCTAGGTATTAATTATATGTGCTCAATTAGTCGGAATCCTTCAAAAGACAATCTAATCGACGATGTTAAAAATGTGAAAGCAATTATCGTAAAATACTTGTAAATATAATTTAAATATACCTATATCTGTAATTATCAATGTGTTTTTTTATTACAACAAACATACTTCGTTTCATCGTATCAAGTTAATATACAAAAACAACTTAAAAACTTAAGTTTATAGCTCCATTTTAACTTTTTTTTTTCAGACCTTTATAAAGTATAGTAAAAATGGCAACATTGCCCAAATTACGCTATACCTATCATTTACAATCGTCAAGTTCAAAATTAATAATTTTAGTAAGCACCTACTAAAAATTTGCAATTTTAAGAACAAACACGATGTTCAATTATGTATTTGACATAGTCTTTCGAAAAATTGTGCTCAAATGCTTGTTTTTGTGCTTGACAGTATTGTTTAAACATGATCAAAGCCAAATATGTAGCTACATAACATCCTCTGTCTTTTTTTATTTATTTAAAAAAGTGACATCATTACAACACTGCCTCCACAGCACAGTACCCAATAATTTATTTATTCTTCCATCTATAATATTGTGTCTATATTCGCTTGTTCTTGTATAGGAGTTGAATTTCTTGTAGTTGCAAAGGGTATGAATTTTAAATATGTCTTAGTCAAACTTCTAGGCATAGGCCCTTACACCACTATGTTACATTCTACAAACCACGTACCATACCCCATTGCATAAAAATCTGACCGTCAATTTCTACATTACCTTTGTTCGTATCATTAGCTTCAATACATTGTGCAAAAATTCGACCGACCGTTCTTTATTACATGTAGGTAAAAATGTACTGTAGGTATAGTTTAAAAAAAAAGCCCTTTCGCATGAAATTTTTTAATACTTTCATAATTAAAGCAACATACAATAAAGATGCAGTGAATGAAGATTAACATAAAATAATTGAGAATACAGAACTCGTAACCTAATATTTCGATTTTATTTCACAAATATGTAAAAAAATAATATACATAGACAATAGGTAATAGTCCATCAAATACTACGATTTTATCTGAAAAAAGGATATAACGGAAATTGATATTTAGTAAAAGGAATCATTATAATACCTATACTGGCTTTATTTATGTAAACCAAATTTGTACTAATAAATAAAATTGTATTTTTAAGTAAACGATTAAATAATTAAGAAATGCAATTTCATCCTCACTGTCTCCCTACTCAGTGCACTGCGTGCCAAATGAAGAATAAATATCCTACACCGCTCTAAAATGTTTAGAACCGATTAGCTTCTTATAATCTTTATACCTATAATAAATTTAAGTAAAATTGTTAAGCAGAATGTTGACAAAAGAAAAAAAAATAACGTTGAATACAAAATTCTTAAGCTACACTGAATGTTAAGATACAACATAGCAAAAATTCAGTGTTTCCATTATATACAGTGAAATAATAAATCGTTAACCTGTATTTTTATATATTTCAAACAGGCAGTTATAATAATCAATACTATTTTAATGAATATTAGTCAGGTTGTTTTTTGAAAATTGTATCTAATATTTAACGTACGTCAATAAAAGACTAAATCACACAATAATCATGTTGTCAATTTTATTGCAAAGAAACAAGTCGACCAACAAAAAACCTCGGTCGTAGGCCCGTTGTTCAGTCAGTCGTGAACTCAGTTTTCTCTTAAATACCTATAACATAGTCCCAGTCGACCCGATACTGTCAACTATGTAACGTGAACAATTTTCCCTGACACGGCAGCCTATCAATGCTAATTCGTGCCTTTGCTTACTTTTACTCGCTCGCTGTGGCGTCTGAAAATCTAACCTAGCGTAACAATCCGTTCGTATACGGTTAATTTAGGTTCACAGTTTCAGTGATACTAACCCGTGATTTATGCTATTCAAGGACTATCAAAAACAGCTCCGCTAAACGTGATTGAAAAATCCCATTACTAATATGAGATCCGCCTAGCTTTTATTACATAAGACCGAAGGCACTTGAGATTCAAAACTGAATCATATTAAAAAGAACATAAAGTCGTAGACTTTCTGTATCATCCTAGTCTTTATTTCGGTCGCTGAACCACAATTTTAGGCACAAAAAAAATGCTGTACTGCAATAGGAACTATTCAGGGCCAGTTTAGGTCAAAGCAGAGTTCGAGAGTTCGATAAATAAGGGATATTCGTCGATGATTACATTCAGTCCTGTATTAAGTTATAAAATAGCCTATTACAAAAACAAATTGAGTTAAGTACTGAATCGTGCATGCTTAAACGGTATCCCCATGCAATAGGTACTTCAAACTCGCCGTCGGAATGTGCCAAAGCCGGCGTACATTATATAATGTGGCCTTTAAGGAATACCGTTCCAATATTCTGAGAATTTGCCGACGAGCTGTCTTTATCGTGTCTTCTCCGTTTTCGGACTTATGATAATGCTAAAACGATCTATTTAAGCTTGTCTACATGTTTTTTTAACTCATGATTTCCTATGGATAACCAGTGTATTTATATTGTACGTTGGCAAGTGCAAAAAGTCTTCTTTATTGTCGTATGTTCCCGCCAGTTACGATTGGACTTCCCGATCAACATTCGTAGATTGCCAACAACTGTGAGCCAGGGCATGGCTGAAGTGTTGATAGTTATGTTAGTTAAAGAAGTTTTAAGATGTAATATGTAGTAGGAATTCTTGTGAGAGACACCAAACAGAAAATTATTGGAAGTGATTTGAAAGTATCATTTTTGTATGAAAAACCCACATAAGACTAGAGCAGCATAATACTGGGACGATAACGTATCAAACAATAGACTCTTAATATATCATAGTTATATGAGTAACGAAATTTAAAGAATTGTCAACCAATCGACATAATAAATAGTAGCATCCATGTTATAATAATAGCTAATAGCATCTAGTCATGACTTGGAATGTCCTCACTGGTAAATCTTTGGTGCAAATACTCAATACTGAAAAAAATATTGATTGATTACCCATATACCTTGTATTTATCTATACAAATATCTTACTAACAGTCAAGCATACAAGAATAGATCAATAAATCGTTATCTACATTAATATATAACTTGCTGTATTATAAATAGGTACTACAGTGGAGTAGTAGACTAGATAAGCCACATTGACTAAGACGCCATTTCATATAACTTTACCAAATATCTGAAAAAGAAAACTATCATATATTTTCTTCATATAAACAGATAAAATATATTAGTGTTAAAAAAAAGGATAAAAATTATAAGTACCAAAACCAAACGTAATTTAAAAACAAAATTACCTGCAATATTCTGTAGGCAGTGTCATTGTTTTATACCACAATATTGTACTTAAAGCAATACTCCAGGTTCGGAGAGGTCCAAACAATAGTGCCTTTGTCCCATACTCAAGCCAAAAGAAATAGGCTAACAGTAATTGTATGGATAGCAAAAATATGAAGGGGAGATTTTTTAAAATTAGTTGCGATCCTCTTATATTTTGACCACATAAACGATTTTCTATACAGTGTGCCAGTACAAAAATAAGTGGTATCTGCACAAACATCAATTGCATACCACCATACACGTATGTGAATGGCTCAGGTATAAATGCTCCTCTGATCAATATTCCCCAAGCGAAAATAACTCCAATATAACCGTCAATAAGTTCTCCGATCGCCCAAGGTCCAAGGGGTATATAAATGGCATATAAAACTATTGGATAAAAAATTCTATCAATTTTACTCAATAGCCAAACTCTCCTCAGAATTCGTTGAGCTGTGTTTCTACGATATTTTGGTGGTCGCTTTTGAAACCTCAACGCCACAAGAGGAAGTACATTTAAAACAAGAAGTACTGAGAATATTGTCTGAAACTGAAAATAATAATTTAATTTAATAACACTCTTGCCACAAGTATGCTACGAATAAAAATACACAAAAAACTGCAGTGGGTATTATAGTAAATTAATATGGAAATTAATTGGGCCTTATAGTTACGAGATTTTAATTAAGTATGCAGTTTAACTAAATATTGGTTTAAAAAGATAGGTTTTAAGATAGAAAAGCTACAAAAGGTCATTAACAAACCACCACTGATAAACTCATAAGGTACTCTGGTTCAGATATGGCACTCACAATGAGTGTGTCAGAATGCAACTAATCTTGGAATAGGGCACGATTTAAAAGTGTCCCTTAGACACCCTTTAATATTATCAACTACTATTTCCTTATTACATAGTCTTTAATCAGTGGAACTATAATTGTACTCACCACCATCCCCGCATCTAACATTAGAAGAATTCTTGGAATCATCCCAAATCTTATGGAGGTACCGTCTAAGGAAAATACATGTTCAATAGAGGTTTTTTTTCCGCCTTCATCATTTGCTATAACATATAAATTATGCATACCAGTTTTAAACCAGTGTGGCATCCACTGACACACATACAAAGGACTGTCTACTGCAGCTGTACACTCCATCCAACTCTCTTTGTCAAAAGATATTTCTACGCTCTTAATATTTACATCACTGAAAGCAAGTATCCTGATATGAGTTGAATCTGAAATCAACTCGAGGGGTTCATGACCAGGCATCACATATTGAGCGTGCTTTGGATTAGTCACAAGCACAATTGGCCATGCATTGTGTTTTTGGTCAGTAAACGAAAATAATCCATGATCTATTGCAGCCACACGGAACATTCTATTGTCTTTCCAGTCACTTAACTCCAGTTCTAAGAAGCCATATCTATGTTTTGTATACATTCTTGGTACCAGGCCACCCATGGAATGTAGATGTCCACAAAAATATGCTTGTGATGCAGTGCTGCTGCCAATGAGCTTTCGCAAATCTAACTTCTGTGTATCTCTTTCAAGACATAAGATGCACGATGTAGGGTAATGACCAAACCACAATATGTGATCAGCTTTACTCTCAGCCTCAGTTTTGAGTTTCTGTATATTCTGTTGTTCCTGTATATCCAATATACCAATAAAATTAAATGGCCTCCTTAATCCTGGATCCGGACAAGCATCGATGCCCAAAAAAGCAACACTTATACCATTTTTATTTATAAAGTGCATATAAGAACGTGGATTTTGAGATCCTTGCACAGAGTGATTCCTAAAATAATTCTCTTCAGCATTTAAAGCTCGGATATTGAAGTTATCTGAAACAAATTTACTATTAAAATAATAAAAAGTAATTTAACTTTTCAAACTTCCAACATTAAGAATGTTATATTTAAAGTAGTTATATTTAAAGTGAGTATAACCCTTCATCCAGAGATGCATGAAAATGTACAGTGTACCTCAGTGAATGAACCCCATGTCAGTCAATTAAATGTAACTTTGCAACAACTATACAATCCAACACAATCCAACCACAATACACATGTAATAAGAATAATAACATACCATGATTTCCTCTTATGTCTAACCAAATAGTATTGTCTGTAACTCCCGATTCTTTTATTATATTGTGATAATACACCCATTCATATTTCACTTGGGAGCTTCCTAAGTTGTCCTTAGCCTTGGCATCTGTGAGATCTCCTGTTGCCAGAACAACAGATGGTTTAATATTTTTTATTGTACTGTCACAAAATTGTTGGAAGTGTGTAATTCTTCCCGGGTCACGAAATATACTTATATGTATATCAGATATCTGTAAAATTAATTCCACAACTTCATTACACTCACAAGCATTTAAATAGATCGTACTACCCACAAAAAGAACAATGGATTCTACGTGTACAATATTACCAAACAAATTTTAGATACCTGCAGAAACCAAATCAGGTTATTTGGTGAATCAGTCATCCTGCCATATTTTGCACTTAAGTAATTCGTGAAATTTTCCACCACAATTTGTTTCTCAGTGTAAAAATTATGGTCTGTCGCTATTAGGTTCATTATATTTGCAACTAATATAGATATAAGTAATAACACTGTCAATAATAGTAAAACACCCTTCGAAAATATCATGGTAGTATAAAAGCTAACGAATGATTACGAAAAGAAGCAAAGGATTAATTGGTCTATAGTATACGTTCACTACGATTTAATTTAAATTCTCTCATTTTAAATGTAACACAACTTTCTAGTCAAGATAACACCAATAATTTCCTTATTCATCCAAGTAACATTATTTTTCTTTGTTATGTCAATTGTCAATTGAATTGATGTCGGGTTGACAGTCATGTGACAATGACAACAATGTTCAGTGTTATCACAACACCTGGAGTTTTCCAATGAAGATTAAAAAAGAAATCCTCTGATAAAAATGTCACGTTACCAGGTATACCATTGTAAAACTTCATGACAATTATTATTCACAACTTCACAAGTTCGAAAATTCATTAACTGTCTATTAGTCATCGCAGAATAAGAGCCAGCACTATTTGTCACAGACGCACGGGAACATGACGCACCGTATTAAAACTTTGCTATTTTTCAACTTTTTGAAAAATTCCTGATTATTCCTGAGAACAAAATGGACTTATTTATAAAAATGGATGCATGGTTTTTGGCCTTTATGAAGCTTCATCATTTTTATGTAGCGACAACAATGGGACCGACTGCTAATTGTACTCTTTACACCACGAAAAGGCTGAAAATTCGTTAGTAGCGGCGACCTATCGAAGTACCAACTGCAGTCGAAGTCCTGTACCTAAATAGTGCTTGTTCAAGTACAACTGACAGGCGCAGTGGCCTGTGCGGTCTCGAAATATCTGACATAGTATAGCGGTGTAATATATAATTTCCACGATGATTTTATAAATTAAACACGTTTGACGTATTGAGCCTGAAAGTTGTCTAATTAACTACATGTACCTACTTGGTTACTAATTACCTCTTAATGTAATACTTGAAGTATTATTAACTTCGGTGTTCGCATGCTTAACATTTTACTGCTTATTATTCAGACCGACGGTTTGTAGGGCCACATGTCCTTGTAAACACCGGGAAGTAT
>DWEM01001161.1:0-15265 GCA_018245935.1 Agara belti belti | reverse complement strand
ACTTTGTAACATTTTAAAAGTTAATAGAAATTCCGACAAAAATCAGACCAAGTTAACCATACCTTTGCTATGATCCTTATTCAAATTAATTATTTCTTAAGCAAGACTGTTTCAATACCTATAAATAACCTTTTAGTTTGTTCAAATCGGACATTCCATTCAAAAGATATTAGGAATTTAAAACATCAATCGAAACAAACTTAATTGCAAAATTAACGTCACGCCGCCGCCGCTGGTGTAGCACATGAGCTGATCTCATTTTTTTTTATAGCAAAGCCAATATTTGGAAAATGTAAATTAAATAATTTTTTAAATTACCGCTCCCTAAGGATTAAAAAATAGGGCATGAAATTCTGTATCGACTTATGATATTTAAAATTAGGTTTCGGTTATCAAATTTTGTTCTAGAGTCAATTAGATTAGATTGTACTTAATTTTTTTTTTATTTCATAATCAATATCTTTTAAGTCGATTTTTTGTTAAAATTTTATTGAAACAAAAGTATTTTCTGTTTGAATAATACTTTTCAAATAAATGCAAGTATTAATGTTATTATAAACGTTTTCGATTTATTATCATCACAATCAACGTAGATACATATCTATAAGCTATACTGTAGATTATAATGTTATGTGGAAATGGGTAGAGCAAGTAGCCGCTAATATCGATAAATTATATCCTGTTCCTACAAAATCTAGGCACACTCCCCGCTCCCCGCTCCCCGCTCAGCTCCATCACCCAGAGATGCTCGGCCGCGACATGCTTGCGTCACTGACAGACTCGCAACGAGACGTAATTTATGAGCGACTCGGGAGCAATCGAGAATAACCGCAGACACATGGGTGCATCTCTCGACAACCGATAAAACTTTAATGCTGGACGCACGCACGTCCATCGGCGAGGTCGAGCGACCGCAGCGATATTACTTCTATATTGAACCAGCAAATGTTTTAGTAATCCGATTATAAGTCGTCACGTTACACGCCGAAAATAAGAGAAAGATTACTAATACACGACATCGGTTTGACAAATGGACGACGACAGCTCCGAAGTGCCGACCGAGGCCTGTCCTCGCGTCATTGCTACGCCTGCCGTTTTAATGGGATTCGTCGATTAAGGGTAAAAAACGTTACGACGTTTGCTTCTTCCATAGAATAAAGTGTAAAGATAGTTAACCGGCCGCCGTGCCGTACCCTCGTTTTAAAGTGAAATGCGAACGCACTCGAGTGCAGTGTCCCAGTTGCGTCATATGCACTCGCGCAACGAGCGTGATTTACGAGTTCTCTGATAATGCGTAGCAACAACGGCCACACGCGCGAGGCGTCTCCTCTCCTCCTCGCAGCCGACGCCGAGGGCGCCCGTTGCAACTTGGGATATTAGATAATGCGGTGGTGCTTCGGAACCAATTTACACAATATATAAACGTCAAGAGGCCATCGATTTATCACGAAATTTAGTCAACGGGGGCTTCTCGAATTTAAAATGCATGACACGTGATCTTTTTTTTTAAAAAATCGGTTCGAAAACCGGGCTCAAAATTTCCCAATACATTTCCCGTATGGAGCGGCCCGCTGCCGGTTCGTGTTGGATAATGCGCTATTTATGCGGACCTGAAGGAAAGCTTCCGTCCGACACGGCTCCTCCGTTGAATGATGTACTTTAGCAACTTGGATATGAGTTATAATTATAACATACTGTGTGAAACATGACTATTTCATACAAGTATATACTTTTCTTTACAGACATACTTTTTACAATATTCCAGTGATTGCCTCACTATTTACCAATTAAAAACTTATCTAGCACGTACGGTCTGTAAACACATAATAATAGCGGTCGGTTACCGGAAAAGCCCTTAGCTTTGCAGCGACGCGAGGGATGGGCGATTCGGCTCATTGTCGCGTAACACAGAGAAACAGAAAATGTAAAACAAGGAATACTTTCTATGTCACCTGAAAATAGTTGAGGAAAAATATTCAGAACAGTAGGTACAAAAAACCGAACACTGCCAGCTTTACAATCTCATGCAACTTCTGGAACGTTTTAATGATGCCAAATAGGAAACAAGCAACCTCGTAGAAACACACCGTACTGCGATGTTAGGATCGCTGGGTCCGCGCGGCCACCTGCCTTTTTAAGTGGATAGGTATGCCTTTTTTACCAAGTTTCTCAAAACTTTGTTTTTTTTACCCTTTTATTGTTATATATCGTTAGCAAGTGGCAATAGGCAACGTTAAGTGGTTCACGAGGGAACGCTTCTCGGTAGAACTAAAGTGAAGCCTACGTTAGTTTCTAACGAATGTTGTTTCCTACGGGGGAAAAGGGAGGTGTATTACATGATTACTTATATTTTATATATTACTGTCATCTAGTTCTTTACATCATGAGAATGTCGAATGGCCTTACTTAATTTTCCTAGGCCGCTATCGACAAAGAACCCATTTTACCGACAAAAAAGAGGTACTCCAGTCGACGTGTATGTTTCAAATATTAGTACCTACAATTTTTCTCGAACTAGTGAAATTAACGTGACCCTCGTACGGCTTACATTCTAAACGGCGTCACTGAAGCGGCTTTGTTCCGTACGTTTAGTTTTATTAGCGTCTTGTAGATGTACTCACTCGTTACTTAGTGTACAATGTAGTTACAATGCGTAACGTTGCAGATAACGAGGAGAATAATGCGCCGCTCGCCGCAGTCCGGAGTTCACATTATAATAAATGCGATGTGGCCTAAGGTCCTCGTTTCCGCCGAGGCCGCCTCGGAATATTACGCCAGCATCGCCGCAAAATTTAAACAAAGTAAAGCTCTGCACGCGGTTTCCTAACAGTGGCACCGACCGGATCCGATCCCAGACCGCGGCCTGCCATCTGTACGTGTACGGTAACCCTCGACCTCACGCTACGAGCCAGAAGGAATGCAAACTGAACGTCGACGACCTTTCGGCCTCATTCGACTGCAAACAATAAGTTTCTGTGCGCCTAATAATTCTATTTAAAATAATATAGTAGATATGAGCGTTCGTCGATGGTCACAATATTTATAATGTAACCGAGCAGAGGTGACGGCTTCCTCGCCATTACTTCATCTTCACGAATACAATGTCGTTCCGCAGTTGGCTCCGCACTGCGACGCGCCGTCCGCAGGAGCCGCCCGCCGCTGACTCGCTGCACTCGTACTAACTGTCGCTTTGATACTTTACAATACAAACGTATCTATAAATGCTATTATGTAATTATATTAAATAAAATATATTTAATTGCCGGTACGGTAACCGATATGAGAAACTTTCTTGAAACTGAGAAACTTTTAAACATTAATTGACTTCAAAAGTTTCTATATTACATAATTTTGTATAAATTATAACAAAGTAAAATGATTATTTACATATCTATCACTAACAACGGGGTGCTTCCAAAAGTACAACTAAAAAGTTACCTCCAAAGAGGAAACCGCTTTACGAGGTCTCGCAGTTGTCCCGGGACACGTCGATGGCTCAACAAATGTTATTAGTCGAGTTACATCGTGTTTGACCTTATTTAATGACATGTTGGCTCTCGCTAGTCAGTAGCGCTTCGTGTGCCAGAATATGCTGCCTATCGCACCTTTACGCCCTGAACACCGTAGGGTCAAACGTCGTACACGGGGCCATAAACAGTTACAACAAATGCAAATGTGTAAATTAACTTTGATGTTGAGCGACACATTAACCCGTTCTGTCGACCGTTGACCAAACAGCTCAAAATAAATATTATATCAGCGTTCGCGCCGCGCGGCGCTGCGGTTTGAATGTAAAACGATTTAGACTTTTTCTACGCATGGTGGTGAAAGTAAACGAGAAAATCCGTCGTTTCATGTTTCATCTAATGAATTACTAAAGATTATTCTGAACAGCGGTAGCGCGCAGCACCGCGCGAGCACGAGGCTCTGCCGCGGCCGCCAACTTCATCATGATGATAGAACAAAAAAATGTACTACAATATTAAAGAACATATCAATATCCACAAAAATGTCGCGATAGCATATCTCTAACTATTGTAGTTATGTCACTATAACTACTTTTTAACATTTTAAAAGGTGATAGAAATTGCGACCAAAATCAGACCAAGTTATCCATACCTTTGCATTGATCCTTATCCAATTAAATCATTTCTTAAGCAAGACTGTTTCAATACCTATAAATAACCTTTTAGTTCATTCAAATCGGACATTTCGTTCAATAGATAATACGAATTTAAAACGTCAATCGAAACAAAATTAATTGAATAATTAACGCCGCCGCGCTGCCGCTGGTATAGCACGAAGGGAGTCGGCACCGAACATCAAATCAAACATCGTGCTACGGGATTTTTACATAGATATATGAGATTAAGTTATTATACCATTATTTTAACTGAACCATGGCAACGCGCGGTCCGATCTGCTAGTGTACCATAAAGTCAAGCAGCGTCGTCCGTATTCCCTTCGAATGGCATCGGAGAGCTCGGGAACACGAGTATGGCGGCTAGGATTTGTGTGCTTAGCATCTGCATCGGGACTTCGAGCGGAAACCGGTCTGTGTTTAGATATCTGTGTGCTCGCTTCTCGTACGGTTAGGGCTCTTCGCATGGAGACACTACTAGCATGGAGCTTTTGTTTTAAGCAAAAACTTACATACATTAAATGTTATTTATCCGCTGTGTTTATCAGTGTCTTGTCCCGGTCGGCGGTCGCGCTTCTCGCCGGCGAGATCTAGATTTCGACTGCCACCCCGGACAAATCCCGGCTTACATAATTACAAGAGCATTTATTCAATGACTACATTTAAAACGATGTATGTAAGTGGGTATTTACAAACTACTAAACGAAGTACGGTCAGCGGTTTACATTACGGGTACGCCGCATAACCATAAATGACAAACGATGCATGTCATCCGAAATAGTTTTGTATTATTGTAATACATTTCCCTGTGGAAATATGACGAGGCCACTTCTACGATCGAAACGGTCGCGTGCGTCCCCTGCGCCGCGACTATAAAACGATACGTCGTAAATTCTAACATAAATACGCGAACGCGCACAAACATCTCACTCGTAAAAGCTACGACCCAAACGTATCTCAGATAACCGGGGAGGCGGCAGCGCTGGAACACGGTCGGTGCTGGCGGAGCGGCCGCGCGCCAGTGCTGACGTCGGCCGGTGCACTGCGAGTATCTACTGATATGAACCATTGCATATTCAATGATGAAAGTAATGAACGCGTTCTGAACGTGAATATAATATAAGAAATGATAATAGAGTTGAATTGGAGAACGGAATGAAACCGATACTCGGCTTAATGTACGCACTGTGCGAGTGACGGGGCGGGCGCGCTGCGCTTTACTCCTGCGCCTACTTCGATGCTTTACAATAGATCTTAAAGTAAATAATCTTAATAAAGAAGTAGTTCAAAAAAATTATATTTATTTCATTAAAAGTTAACATCGTCTTATATTAAGTAGTAGTAAGTATATCCATAATTGTTATCGGAAAGAGAAACCTACTAAATTGCATATATGCGTGGCTCGCAATATAATGTATATAGTATTGTAAACGCTGTTAAAAATGTGTAATTGACAAAAAATATGATACCTATATGTAAGTATAAATTTAGACGGTGATATCGTTAGCCACCATATAAGGTCTGCTTGTAATATTTACGAGCCAATAATTGTTACCATCGACACAGAAGCGATATGATATAAAAATTTAAGTGAAGTATTTTTAATATTTCCAGACATACTCAAGGAATAGACACACAGAGAACGCGTTTTCTAAGCAATTACGCGTCGTAGAGGGCTTCTTCGATAAACTTTAAACGCCGATAAGGTTTCAGATATGCCGAGGGAAACGGACCGCTCGTTAAAAGAAATGTACGAGAAACACACCTGAAGCCGCTCGTTCCTAGTAGTCGTTTTAATTTAAGCGAATATTGTACACGTAGAGAGCCCACACGGAGACGACACCTGCACACTCCGCGCCCACGATCGCAACAGATATTTACAATGACTCATATCTCCCCATAGGGGTAGACAGAAACTGAGAACCATCTCTGGCTTCTGCCCCGGCAAGCTTCCCTTAACTCTTCTACTTTTATCCAAATCTTAATCCATCGTCGTCTCTAAGAAGACACCCTTACCTTTAGCTTTCGTTAAGTATGTGCTAAATCCTTGTAAAGAATAAGTAGATTGCATCAAATATATGTATATCGTAATTTTAATACTCGTTTAAATATTTCTCTGAAATAAAATTCATAAGGCAAGTTAGATCAGCTCGGTTAGGGCAGCGTGCACGCAGCGCGCGGCTCGCCCGCACCGACGTCGTTAAGTGCAGCGGTCAAGTTCAGGGGCAGCGCGGCGCGAGGGGGCGAGGGGGCGGCGGGGATGCGGGGGAGGGCTAGTTGTACACGGTACATACACGCCGATCATCCGAACACCCGCCGCACCTTCTACCGACGCTTTGAACTTGTAAACAAACGTTTAGCGAGGACGGTTGATCGTTCTCGCCAAGGTAATTAAGTAAATTGTCATATATACCTAAATCTTAAATTAATTTTTACCGACGAAGAAAAAAGGTTCTCGAGTCGATGCGCTTATATTTTTTTATGTATGACCACGCATAACTTATTATAGTGGAGTACGATTTTTTTTAAGTTATTTAAGTTGGCAAATAATAGCAACGCAATTATGAATTGTAAATCCGGCGTCAGTAATTGTGTTTATCAATCGTTCCAACTAGCGCGGTGCTGCGAAAAACATTTCAATTCTTTAGCAGGCGGTAAATATTTTTATTCAGAATATGCAAAAGTTTGGTTGACCGTGAAAACCGTCTGATGACTCCCCACGGCCGCCCCCGCCCCCTCCCCGCACCTCACCTGATCCCCGCTACACTCTAATGTGTAACGTTCAGCACTCGGAGCCGCGCGCCGTCGTTAAACATCTAAACAAAAACTTTAAAAATCCAGATAGAAGCAGTTAAAAGCGCCCACAAGCGCTGGATTGCAAATGTAGACATGAACCGCCGGGTGGCCGAAGCACATTACTCGAAATTTCTGTTATCTCCGGATTTCTACATTTTGAGAAGAAAACCCAACGTAAACTATTTCAAGACCGTCATGTTTACGACAGACTACGTCTTCCCATGTCTTTAATGATGCTAATATAAAAACATGTTGTGGGAATAATAAACTATAAAAAGTGTCGTGAGATGTTAGAATTATCGCGGGTGTTTTATAACTCCACTTACGTCGCACACGGGCGCCGCTAGGACGGTTCTCAACAGATCGCGCACCACGGTAGCACTGCTTTCTTTGTCGTAAAAATGATCGAGGCATGACTATCCGTTGCCCCTGGCCCGCCTCGTAGCGGGTGCTGCAGTACAGCAATATTATAAAACGTGATTTCTTAAATAACTATCTATTCAACTACCCGCTCGCTCGGTGCTAAGGCGAGCTCTCTCTTACGGTCCGCTCTCAAATTTGAAGGTCCTCTTGACACGACGATAATTAATATCTTCAAACTAAAATCATCCGTCTATTTACTAATTCGTACCCCTAAGTCGACGAAATTAATATTTCCTGTCAGTACATAAATATAAATATAAATTTCCCTTTTACGGGAATGCCCGGATCTTATTCGCCGAAGACGTCGTGGCGCAGTTCGATGACGTTATTAAAATAGTAATAAATAAGTTCTCGCGGAAAATAGACGAAGCAAAGTTAGGAAATGTATATTTACACAAGCGGGCGAGAGACACGGCGACGTCGCCACGCGGCTCTCCAGTAAATACCCGCGTCATTCGTTCGGTGTGTTTATTTTCAAAGTCGTTTGATAGCGCGCGCTCGATCTGGGATTGCCGGAAGCGGTCCAACGAGAAATATCGACTCTGAAACGCGCGCCGATTGGCCACTATCGGGTTGTTTTTTAAACATGACACCGTTTATAGAATCGTACGCGTGATGTCGCGGCGAAGCGGACAATTAAATTATAACAGATATTATAGGTTACGAAAACATTGTGTAGAAGGACTTTATTGAATGGACTGCGAGCCTCGTGTCATCGCACGTATCCGGTGCTAGCTCCGCTGCCCGTCTGCCGACTGCGAACCCATGAATGTAACGTTATGGACGCAACGGGACTCGTCCACTCCACTTATATACAAACACGAGTGATACCTCCTCGGAATGCCATTTTAAACCGTGCTAATTGAAACTAATGAATCTAACTCGAAACACAGAGTATATTCACAGCCATTGTAGAAGAAAAGCGATGGTAAATTTACCGCACCGGAGATTGGAGTGAAAAGTACGAGTACCTAGTACATGTCGATGTGCATGAATACATTTGAAAAATTTGTCTAAAAATTAGCCAAACAAAGTTACACGATCCGCATGTAGATATTGGAAACGGTTTAATTATGTTATAAGTTTATAAAGAATTCAATACAGGAAACCGTCGCGGAGAGCGAGCGGTCGCAGTCTCCGCGAACGGCAGGGTCCGCCGCCGCCGCATTCCAGCGAGACGCTCGTACTCGATAACCTTGTGCGGTTCCTATTCACTGTTTATACTCGAGGCTTTACAGACGACCGGGAGTTTTGAATAACGTCGAATTGAACAAACGAAAGACACGATAGGAAAGCTTAAAACGCATTAAGTCTAACGATTCCACGAGCTCAAAGTGACGCGATGAGGAGAACAGAAAAGGCGGAATAAAAGATTAGCGCGAAATGTGAGCGTGACGCCGTCGGGAGGGAATCCCGTCGGGGCGGCGAAGCGATGGCGCCTAACGCCGCGCGCCGTGTTGATTGATACGGGCGTTAAATAAAGCGACACGTTCCGCCCCGAAATACACCAATGTCGGTTTTTATTAAAACATTGAAATAGCCCGCGAGTACTGACGACCGGCCGCGCCCGCCTCCCGGTATGGACAGCTAATGGATTTCCTGGTCACAATATTTCAATTAAGTTTCCCGAACAGTAACCCTAGTGTCTTAGATTATATTAAAACTGATTTTTTTTTGTAATATCTTTCTTTACTGTAATCGACAGCAGGCAATAGTAAAGATTTTACAGATCCCATGACAAAGATTATGTAAATAAGTATATATGTATATATTACCTGTATAATAATTACCTGGTCCGCAGCGCTCGAGTGCTTCTTTTTGTCTTTGTCTACGAATGTGCCGACATTCTACGACGTTTATAACAAAAGAGTAGAAAGTACACAGAAACTGTTTCTTTAGCACTTGACCTACTCGTGTAACCTGCGGAGATCCTGAGATCGCATAATGACAGACTTACTTATTGCTAAATGAATCTTGTGCGACCGAATGCAACACCTAAATTTATACATAGTTTTTAAATAAAGCTTATTGATCATCGACCGTGACAGCCCGTTGGTTTGAATATCGGTCCCCCACACCGGGGATCTGGGTTGAAATCCTGGCACGCACCGTTGACGTTACGTGCGTTTAATAACAAAAAAAATTAATATCAACTTAGGTGTATGAAATCTGTCTACCACACTCGGCCGGCGTGGTCTAACTATGGCCTAACATCTTCTCACCCGAGGTTAAGCCCCGTCCGGCAGTGGAACAATACAAGGATCGAAAAAAAGAATCTGTGTAGTCAGCTTCGACGCGCGACAGGAGTTTACTCCTTAAGTGTGATTGTCTTTAGTACGCAGTAGACAAAGAGGGCAAAAAGGCGTATCCCTTGTTATAATAAAAGTATCTTTGTATTTTATTTATTCTATTTACTTTTTTCATTTTGATTCAGAAAGATGCGCAAGAAACGTTGCGCGGTAAAACAACGCTTTATCAAATTTCACTCCTTATAATTTTTTCAGTCCGGGGCCTTATGTATGTGAAATCGATTCTTAATGAGTAGACTCTAAAAATAACTCTCCACACGTTCAGGTGTACGGTTTTGTGTCGCTGTATGTTACAGGTATGCAGTAAATATATAAATCAAGATTGTACTATAGCAATCGATCTAAACTCGCCACCGTCACAATTTGCCACTAGTCATTATTACCGCCCTTTGTTTAGATAGGAAAACAACAAAGGATCGTATTTGGACTGCTGGCATATCATAACTCAGCGTAACGAGCATGAATCACGGTCGTATCTGGCGACCGTCACGTCCGAGATGATATTACGTTATTCCGTGTTACTACACTTTACGCACACATAGTCATTGTCGGTCGTCAATTTGTTCGACTTTGACATTTATCTATGAACTGCACTTAAACTACGAAACATCGTGAATGAATAGAAAATGAAATGCGGACGATATAACGGTTGCGTGAACTCCGTTAGTTGATTCACAAAAATACATCCGGAATCGAACACGGTGCCTCCGCTAACAGAAGAACGATGTCTCGGTTCGATATCTCCGAGAGCCGCACTCTGGGCGGGCGCCTTTCCGGGACTGCAATATTTACACTTCAGTTCGATTGGCCGCGGTCTAGAAAGATGTACTACATCTATATGTAATGGACCAAAAGAATAATGAAGGCGTTACTATGAACAATGACAACTCGACCCGGACCATTATTATTTATCACAGATAAACAGACACAGGTCTGGTTATAATAATTTTGCTAGATTAAGTCTTACGTCGGAAAAGACGAAATATTTCCGACTCTACATCACCCACGTGTAGGTCTGTATGGACAATTAGACTTTCAAATTCAAATTGTTTGATTCATAATATTGAGCCGTAAGGTGGTAGTATACCTACATTTACATACATACACTTATAAATATACTACATTCTCGTTTTTAGCACATCTCAAACTGATCGGGTCTTATGTAAAATATGTAATATTATGTATATTGAGGACTTGTTCCCCAACGTACACGCCGAATAATATTATAAGGCTTTTAAGTTTATCTTTAAGGTTTGCAGATTGCATATGAGCCGTCGGGTGAACCGATCGGCCACAGTGGACGGAAGGAGGGCGGAGATAAGCGGCGATGTACCGCCGGTGTCAGGTCGCGTGCGTCCTTTAGTCTCGAGACGATCATCACTCTGGCTGCGGTGTGTGCTACCTACAATTAAGATCCTTCTGAGTTTAAAAACACCGATAACCAAGGTCTATAAAATGGAATTTTTAATAACACGTCATCACGATTCATCTCGAGCCTGTATGTATAAATAACAGCGATCACTTTGTTTGCTGTCAAAGTGGAGTAACACAATGTTACATCAAACACTCCGTTCACGTCCGTGCCGTCGGTTCTACATGGAGCGTAAGCCGCCCTGCGCCGTCAGCCCCGCCGGGATCCTATGTCGGACAGCGCGACACTAACTTCTCGCGCTCAATTGTAATTTAAATTGTTCACGTATATAATTGTTCACGTGTATAAGCAATAGTTAAATAAAAGAGGCTCATATTGTATAAAATAGATAAGTATATATATGTATGTAGATATAATGAACAAATGTATAAATCGAACATGACCAATCATCATTAATACTGAATATAGAACATGGTGAGTGTGGGGCGGACCTGCTGCTACTCTATCCCGTCAGCTCATTCGGAGCATCTTCTCATGGCTCAGTCAATTGAACTGGTTTATTTATTTATTTGTGTGCCAAATGTGCCACTCGGCCGACACTGAACGAAACGTGTACCTACGTTACTTATACGGGACATATTCCGTAATTCTTTCCTTCGCAGTCGCGATTGTCTATTAAGTACGAGTAAGTTCCGTAGGGGACGGCGTGCTCTATAAATATAATCGCATATAATTGCGAAACCGATGCAATTTGCCGCGATCCAGCGCATGCACCGATACGAGGTACCCATTAGCGGTAATTTTGTCCCATTACCGCGAGCGGCCGTGTGGCGCGTGTTCATAGCGGCTGGTAAAAAATATATTTTTGTCATATTTATGGACATACCGAGATATAATACATTTCCCAATACGCAGGACATCAATTGTAAACCTTTAAAACGAAACTTGACATGAATCGACTGCAAACTTGTTTTATATCCTATTGCTGGGCACGGATCTCCCCCATAATAAAAGATACCGTTAAAGTGTGCTTCTTCTTTAATTTAAAAAAAGAATATGCCTTTAGTCCGGGAATACATTTCGAGGTGAAATTCTCTCAACGAAAAATGTTTTCAGCAATTATATACATTTTTTCTTCAACCATCCCGAATTACACACACACTCGTATTACATTCATGCCTCTATAGCGGTGCCTCGTCTGCCTCTGCCCACATGCGGATTGGCACAATTCACACACTTTAAAAAACTTTATGGATGAGTCTAAGATGTTGTTTAGGTACGTTTTCTCACGGTATGAAATCGAAATCTTCTACCGTAAACACCATTCGGGAGCAACTAGAGCAGGTGGAGATAAAGAGCAGACGGCACCCGCGCATCATGTGTAACAGTGCGCTGGACACGGCCGGGAGCCCCGGGCGCGGCGGCCGGCGCAGCTGTCTCCGCGACGGCTCGTACGTATTACACCGGCCATTATCTGCGGGCCGTACATTGTTATCACTTAAAATAATCCTCTACATTCCCACGAATTATGTCTTATTTGAATTTTGAATACTTTTCTAACATTAAATATACAATTTTCACGCGAGGAATCCTTTGAAACACGATTTTATTTGTATACGTAAAAGCAAACGTGAAAGACCGACACATTTCGTATCCTTCGGCTAACCGTGTGGCCCTCTCCGCGCGTCGAGCTGCTCGACGGCGCGCGCCACTCGGTGTCCCGGAGAGGTGTTCGTCCGCCGTCGAACCCTTCCCGCTGGACCGCTTTCGGAAAAACCTTCTCTATACTTTCCATAGCTACCGTGAAGATCTGAACGCAAAATTACTTACTTTAAATTAAGCAACGTCGCTAGCGGTCGGTCGTCGCAGCCGTGTGACCCGCGGGGGCGACTCGCACCGGACGTATAAGTATATATACAAAAGAGAGACCGCACACCGCTCACTTCATTGTCGGCGGGACGGCTGGCTCCGCGCTCCGGCTCTACGAGCAGTAGCCGGCACGAGGACGTCCTCGACTGACCGAATCCTTTATGCCTATTCCTACATATTACGAATATATATATTTGCGTATAGAAAAGCTTTACATCTCCTGAGCCAAAAAATGTTTAACATTAGCAAACAATTATATGTCCCCGCTCGTACCGACAGGTACAGTGCGGATTTTCTTTTGTAACGAGAAACACAGGGAAAAGAAAAATTTAATATGGAGCACATTGTACACGTTATCTCCACGCCCACGCAAATTGCGTATTAATTTAAATATCTAGAGATTGGCCTCTCCTTTCGAAGAGCAAAAGCGTTCCGAGATCTCGAGAATGAAATCCGAGGAAATAAAGGATTTTATGATACGGCAGTTGGGCGTCGGTCCCTTCGACGCCCATAATGCAAACCAGATCCCGAGCAGATAATATCTCAACATGGGTTCAATACAATTGTAATTCGATTCAGTCGTCTTCAAATTGCGTAACGCTCGCAATACGCGTATTATGTTTAACAAAAGGTGATACGACGATGAGTTGTGAGACGGCGACGTAACCATCGCGACGGGTACAATCCACGACGCGGGGTCGGGTGGCACCAGGACCCGGAGCCGGCGCCGTGTAGTCTTCGCGGGGAGCTGTTTACATCGGAAATACGCGAACGAAGGCTGCTTCGGGTGGACGGTCGCGATTTAGGTTATTCGATATATTACTGGAAATATGAGTTAATACATATATTATTTACAATGTGAGCAAATGATATGATTAATGAAGGTATTAATAAGTCTACTATATATTATATGTTACGGGATTCATGGGGTCGGATTGGCCTGCCGCTCCGAGGATCTGGGATTCCAATGCTAGCACACCCTTTTGACCTTACAAGGTTACGTGCAGTTTTGGCTGGAAATATCATATGGTATAAACATGGTCTTAACAACCTCGATCCTAAATATTAATATTCCTGCTTTCCGAGCAAAATGCTTACGACACTCAAAGAAAATATTTTCAAATTAAAACGCAAAATATTTTAACTTATCTATCCTGCTAAATGACTGAAAATTATTTTCTTCAGAAATAAATCTGCACTCAAGTTCTTTCAACATAATGTACCTACATTTTTTTGGAATTATGGGGCTTAAAGTAATTTGCTGAAGAGCGTTTGATGTATTTTATTTACTTATAGAATTTATACGTAACATCACGCCTGTATTCCCCGAAGGGGCAGGCAGGAGTGTAGTACACCCCCACTTATAGAATTTATGTAAGTGGCAAATCGGGACATACCCGTCACATACTGGCTACGCAAGAGACGTTGAAGACAATTCCTCAAGCTCCTGAAAGCCCTCGAACCAAATCACCTCTCACGTATCTGATGCTTAACATTCTTAATATATGTAGAAAAAATGTAATTTGTCACACGGCGCCTGCAAGTTACATGTTTGCAGTTTTCCCGCCACTCATTACGAAGGGTTCCACGTCCGACTCTCATCTGCTGCTCGTTATCACAGTCAACCCTCCTACAGCGCGGTGAGTGCGTACCGCGTTATATGGAAACCGCGCTATAAGAAACTCAGATTTATGTACTTACAAACCGCGCGTCCGCCACCCGCCCGGCTCGCAGGCACCGGCCACCGGAACGGGCTCAATATGTCCTACTTTCTCATACTGTAAACAGAGTACCGACCTACACATGTACACTGCACAATATAAAGATTTTAATGAAAAGTAATGAAAAAAGAAAAATGCGGAAGTCCTGGAAAATACATACGTATCATTTGTAGGTAATAGAAAGTTTGGAGCAGTTAAATAATGAATCATTTAATATTCCACTTCGCATGTTTCTGCAATATTATACTTGCACCGCGCGATCTAGTAGAACATTTTCTAGTTTATAAAATTACTAGCTTTGCCCGCGGCTCCGCCCGCGTGAAATTCAATGTGTCACAAAGATTTTCCAGCGTAAATAACGACCCCGCGGGAATTCTAGGATAAAAATTAGCCTATATGTTGCTTCAGAATTAATTAATCGATTATTTACAAATCGGTTTAATTGAAAGAGAGAAAAACAGATCATTTAGTATTCGATTTTTTCCACTTCAAGTCACATTCCTACTCACGCGAGCATCCCGCAGCCGCGTCCCCGCGTACTTCCCATTCTATGCTTCATTTTTCGTTGCGGGTAATTTTGAAACTATGATATCTCCTAAAGTATTTATTATAATGATGTACTGTAAAGTACAAT
>DWEM01001160.1:0-15268 GCA_018245935.1 Agara belti belti | reverse complement strand
AATATGATTAAAATCGGTACAGGTATTGGTGTAACTAAACTATTTATTTATTGTGAGGCTGTACGAAGTTCGGCGGGACAGTTAGTTAAGTAATATAATTACACAATCTATAAGATAACAGTAGCAAAAGTCGTACAAATTAAATGTTACAAGTAAATACAGATAGGATGTTTAAAAAAAAAAGAAGACAGTGAAGAGATTTGTTTGTCTTGGTTGGTTAAAGTATTTTAGGGTGGACTGGACTCGTGGTCGAGTGGGTCGTGGGTTCGATTTCCACCCGATACAAACATTTGTGTGATGAGTACATTTATTTGTTCTGTGTCTGGGCGTAGTAGAAGTAAATAAATATTATATTGCATCTGTACATGTATGTATATCAACTGTCTGGTTACCATAACACGGGCATTCAATTGCCTAATTCGGAATCAGATAGCCGTAAGTGCGATTAAAAGAAATTACAAGAAAGTTATATATGTACAACGTGTAATATAACATTGTTACAGTTGAGTTTCGCTTGAAAGCGCGCCACGGCTACCGGTTCACGCCGATTCTTTCTAAAATCGTGAATGTTTATCGCGCTACGCACTCCCCGACGTACCTACGGGTACGTATACACATTTCTAAAATTAGAAATGTTTTCGATGTATACCACCTGTCATAACATTGTCGAATATTGAGCCGGATGAAGCGCTTCGCTAATATATAACACAACAAGTTGTTGTAACCCTGTTCACAAGACCTATCATCGTTGCGCCCGTAACGACATCTGCGTTGCTTATTCGATTGTAACGGGTTTTCCTGTGAAAAATTGATATTTTCCCGCAATACTGTGTCCCCAGTTATTATTTATTTATTTCTTTTATTGCACCGAAAATTAAAAAAAAAAACATACAGCATTTTTAACAACTAAAAGTACAATATGGCGGCTTAAAAGTTCAATATACAATACAATATATTATTATTATTATTAATACTCAGTAGCCTATGTTACTGTCCACCCCTTCAACCATCTCCACACCAAAAATCACATCGATCCGTTGCTCCGTTATGATGTAAAAGAAAGACGAACAAACAAACACAATTTCCCGTTTATGATAGTTGTCTTTTCACTAAGAAGTGATCTCTACCAGACAATGCTTAGGTACTAGTGAATAGCAGAAACAAGGAGAAAGAGAGGGGTAAAAAAGAAAAAAGTAATAAAAAACGTAACAAGTATCTAAAAGGCAGGATATTAGGGAACTAAATTTGAGAATAAACAGAATCTCAAGTATTCGTCATAGGAAAATATACGAAGGTGTGGGTGCATTATTGTGAGATTTCAACTCAGTAATACCTTTATCTTTTTTATTTATTAATTTATTTACACACCAACAGCATTACACACAATCTTTACATAAGTTTTCTCTTATAGGTACACATGACATGTGTGCATGCCAATTATAGGCGTGAACAGCATTCGGAGATACAGACGGCTATTGTAATGGAAAGGTTGTTGTTACAAATGTAAAGAAAATTAGGATTTCGTGTAGATTGAAATTTTAAGCTTTACATATACATATATAGTTTGACGATAAGTAACAGTTTTACCAACCAGAAATCAGGTCTAGATTCTATTACCTATATCTAGTTACTATGCTATGCTAGTATGTTTCCTAGATATGTAATTCTCTGAATATTGACAGTAACAAAAATCTTACACTTTCGTAACAATACTCCACGATGACCTTAACGATTCCCACGAGCACGACCCAGAAGTGGAGGCTGTATATCACCATCCATAGAAACAGTAAATTCTGCAATTTTATAAATATTGTTAGAATATATTGTCACCGCTTAAATAAATATTATACATAGGTACCAAATAAAGCTAGCGTTATTTCACAACAGTCCGCAAACATGTCTTGTGGTGTATAGATTCTGTTAAAATAATAACTATACGAAAGATATTCGCCCTGGAATGACCCTGACGATTCTTCAAGCTTACATCCCTCAGAAGCGCTTAATAATATCATCAGCGTTCGAGTAAAATGGATTTTAATAAAGCTATAGGTAGGATTTTAAAATCATCTCGGAAACCGTGGAGGGTTGGACTGCAATGCTCTCTCAATAAAATGTTAGAAGAATTAATAATGAAACGTACACGTTTCACTCGATCCATGAAATTGTCTAGGAAAGTTTTTAAAAGTCTTCTTCGATGTACCTGTAAAATGAGCTCCCACAGCGGCACCCTCCTGAAGATGAAGCGTCTGAACAGAGCGGTGAGCAGGCGATGTGCCATCGCGGCGGAGCCCAGCGCCCACAGCGCCGTCGGGACCATGGTTAGATCGCTGTCACCGCATCTCGCCCAGTCTACCAGCTGAAATATTAACTGGTCATTGGTTCTTGTTTCACATTCCACAGATAATCAACTTTCGTCAGTATTCAAAATCTTTCCCCTTTCACAATAGCATTGGCACAGTCTATGCTTTTATAGATCTAGTCGAGCTATGATATAAATATCCTAAAGATATATGAAAAAAAGCTTTGGCGACCATCGTGAAAAGGCTGGCCATGTAGAATTCTTTCTTCTGGTGTTATGTTGTGATTAACTAGTATTATAGTAACATAGTGGTATTATTGATATTTTATGATACAACTTGAAACTGAAATAGGAAGACCTCACGCTGAGATCGTAACTATAAAACAGACCCTTATGAAGGGAATAATGTTGAAGGTAAATGTAATAAGTATGTGTATTAAAAAGGTGCAACATTAAACATACGTGGTGGCCGTCTTCTCTTAAATAATTCCATAAGGATTGCAGCCACATTACAAGATGTTAACAGAACATTCGTTGACACTCCTAAACTAGGAATACCCTCGTGTGATGACAATTTACTTATTCATTGTTATTTACAAAAATATAGCTCGGCTTACATGCTCATGATTTAAATGACAATCATTGTCACGCTCGTATTGATTAGCGATAGATTTCTATTGACAACGGTGTTTTTTATCCTGACACGTCAAATGAAATAGCTGTAGGAACTTTGCAGTTATTTTATAAAACTTTAAAAAAATACGTATGATTTAGGTACCTGTTGGTTATTGTCCTGTTTCAGGTTACATTATTGCAAAGCAGACCTTTAACTTTTCGTTTATATAGCGGCTTGTACTTCAATAATTGTGAATCTATTATTATTATTAGGTATTATTATAATCATAAATATATTTTTGTCCTTGAGGTTTGCTTGCGATTCGTCGCTTTTGAATATGTTATGAAATGTTAGTAACGAATATAGTTTTGTTCACGTATACAATTGGTTTTTTATTTCTTAACTGTGCCGTATTACAGGACAGCATATTGAAAAAAAATCATTCCAAAGGCGTTTGTTTAGTTCATAAAAAATTATCTTTTAAAAAAAAATATAGTTTTCGCTTTTGTAATATAGACAATAGCTAAAAGAAAACATAACACATTAATACAAGTGAAGTATAATATAATTTACTCAGTAGGTATATTGAGAGCGAATCACATTAGATCACAATAACAATAAAATGAAGTTGATGTTTTCATACAGGGAGCATGCTCCTCCAGGGACAGTCCTCATCGTAAAGTACTTGCTTTGGACGCGGGAGAGCCAGTACGACCGACGCCGGCGTCCTGTGCACCGCTACACGAACACCGCGTTTGCTGAACGACAAATACAAATGTTTCATAAATTTTTAAAAGATCTCTTAAGACACGAGTAGGTACCGCATATTTCCAAAGGTTTAGTTATTGATGAATGATATAAATCGTGGACTAATTTAAATGCCTATTTAAAAATTCACAAGTCAGTTACCTGATGTCGCAATGTCGAACACAATAATTACATGTATCTCATAATTGTGAACGCAGCGTTCGGAACACGGATAGCTTTAACGTCGACGTCGTTACCGTAACGTATGCTCTGAGTTTCTCAATCGCATCAGCGGCGGTCTCGCTGGACTGTCCGACGAGTCGCACGCACACCTCTTGCTCGGCCTGCCGCCCGCTGCCCTCCGGCCGGGCGCCGCCGAGCGCGCCGTCGCTGCGTCTGGCCATCGCCCGGCACACCCGGCTGGTGGCCCGACTGACCTCCACCGACGACGGGCGTAGCGGCGACACACCGCCACTCTAGTTAACAACGTCAGGTCTAAAGATATGATTAGATTAGTGCACTGTTCGAACTTACTGACGGTCGTCCGCGAACGACATGGCCTTTCTAATGTTTAAAAAATATAAAAATAGAAGAAAATTTTATATCTACGCAACGGCGGAAACCGAAATAAAAGCGACCATTTCCGAAGGTTACTTCAAATTTTGTAACAGAATATAGCGATCGAGCAGGTAGCAGTAAAATTAGCCGCCACTGTCCTCTGTCATCTAAAACCGATCTCAAATGATTCTACTGGTGTATTCAGTTAGTATTCGTTGTTAGGAATCAAATTAAATTACCAAGGTGGAGTGAAAGAAGATTGCGGTACGTTAGCCAAATGCGCGCGCAAGCAATCACGGAGGGTCGAAATCGGCTACGATGTCGTCATCGTTATTAGTGTTTAATATAAATATTAGATAATTACGTATAGGCGTCACTGGTGGTCATGTTGGGTGGCGCTGTGGGTGTGTAGCCTCGCAGGCGCTGGTGCAGCGCGCCCACGTAGCTGTTCACCTTGTCCATGGTGCGGTGGAAGCCGCGGGAGGCGCGCTCGTGCAGCTCGGCCTGCCTGGTGCCACCGGCGGACAGAAAACAAATACAATGTCATTACCGTTTGGTCGCATCTGAAAACCTTAATTACTTTATCTACAAGTGCCTATACAACCATGGAAGTACCTTAGAAGCGGTCCCTACTCTTTGACAGTTGGAAAGCGCTCTCGATATAAGTCCGCTTTCGAGTTTAAGACCTCGCTAAAACGGATCTCTGTCGGCCGTCATTACGAACGAGCGCTAGGGCTATAATATAAGGCTTACGCAGCCCTTGATTTAGAATACCCGAATAATACCAAGTGCTGTTAATGTTTATATATTTCAATATTTTATATTGCTCATAACAAAAAAAAAGTGTGAATGAGGTTGACATTTTTATATTTAATAAAAGTAATTGTATTATTTAAATATTTTAAAATTAACCTTGAATAGTACTAACCACTGTTCCAGATATGGCATATTGAGCCTGTGGCAGTAGTTTTTTCTGACGTAATCTGCGTAGCAAAGGGAGAGGAACCAGCAAACGGTTATGTGGATCTGGGGTTGCTGCTGGCGGAGGAATCTGGTCAAGGGACCCAACGGAACTATTTCTGCCTGACCACCCAAGAGACCCGCCGTGGTCATCTCCAATAATACACTGGGACTCTGAAACATAAGACGTATGGTTGCAAATGTTTGTCGTATGACCAAATGTTTTCAAGTCTTCGCAAATGATGCTTCAGTGTCCTGAAGTTATGCGGCTATAATTTATGAACACCATCATCTATACGTCCGACTTCTAGGCATAGGTCTCTTCTGTAAAAACGAGTCTCATATTTTGGTTTAGAATATTGATAAAACTAAACATATCCCAAATCCGCCTCAACGCTACGAACGTTATTTAGTGGTAACTGAAGTCTATGATCAGCTAGGTTCTAGATTACATATATTCAATCGATCATACGATCTCTAAAAGCAGTATCATCTCTGAAGTGAACAGCAAATCACTTGTCTACCAATTTAACGATTGAATGTTTTTTTTCAACTCTTTATTTTGCCGACTTCGACTTACATCTTTAATAAGGGTGTCCAGGTAGTACTGGAAGAATCTCATGGAGCACACCCACAGGTGGACCATTAAAGCCAGCATGCCGAGGATCATAGTCGACTGGAAATTTAAAAACACAGTTTTACATTTTTGAGCACTTCAAAACGAACTGATATCGGCTTACTGTGAAACTAAATCGGTGAATATCAACAGACGAGTACATCCATGGACGCTCGTATTTTATATCTTTTTTGTTATTCTTTCATCGTTTATTCTTTACATGAACCATCGGAGCATTCGCTTTCTCGTTTTTACACCAACTCTCTTTTGCACGGCGTCTTTATTATATGTATATCGGTACCTGCAGCGGACTCTCGAGATATGCAAGGTTGGGTGCAGTCACTTACTACCAGGGTCTTCTCCATGATCGTGACGCGCACGTGGTCCCCAGGCTCGAACAAAGTCGCCTGCAGCTCGTTGTAGAGGAACAGCGCCGCGGCGCTCGCGAACACCGCCGTGGGGCCCATCCCCCACACCTCCCCGTTGCAGCTCAGCCATTTCGCTATTGATTCCAGTTGGGACTCGGACAGGTTCTACACACACGAGATATTGTACGAGAGACTTCGTATGACGCAGTCTGGTGTCGCGAAGATTGCAAGGTTAATGGACTTTGATCTAATGTAACTTACTAGTGGCATTTACCAGTTGTGATCACCAATCGTCAATCGTCAATCCCATAGTGTTAGTTAATAAGGATAGTTTCCTTTTGATGGTATCAAATCCGGAAACAACTTCATACATAAAAAGAAGTTCACAACATTATGTACCTAGGATGTCACTATTCAAAATTGCCAGATGCCATCGTTATTTTGAATAATATGATATCGCGTTGTGGCAGATTTCATTTATCAGCCTGCTTCGGCTTCGAAGGACACATCATTTGGGTACGTATCATTGTTATTATTGGGTACACTTCGATAAGCGTAGTACCTAGTACGCGTAGGTACCTAAATCGTCCCTCAATTTGGTTGACCACTAACGGTATAATTAGAAGCCCTTTTTATTTGCGAGAGGCAATTCACGATCGTTAGGACATAAAGGTAGTCCGGTCGACTTACGCAATGTGTATTGAAGCTTACTGATCTGCCCGCCATACATACACCAGTGGGAAGCTCTGATTCCTCTTCCTCTTAGCATGTTCACTCTAAATTTTATGAAATCATCTCGCCTGCGTTGCAATTCAATGTGTTACGAACATGTTCTTATATATTTTGGTGTTTTATTTTGACATCTCAAAATCCAGTGGGCGTAATAAATTTTTTATTTGGACATATTTGACAAATGAATTATTATATAATTATCTACTGTTATCTGTGATGTAGATTAAAAACATTTTTACATAACCGGGTGATTATTGATACAAATAAAATTCCTCTAGTATTTCGAATGTCATTTCCAGTGCCCAGCAAAAGATGTACGCCTGAAAATAATTATCTAGTCGCATCAAGAAAACAATGTGTCTCCATCGGAAGCTTTTTTTAATAGTCTGACAATATTTTGGAAATCGTTATCTAGTTTAAAAAATTGGCACAATTACTAGATTTTTGAATCTGTGAACTTGTATCTATTCAGGTATTCAGAGTATTCACTTTGGACACCTGAGAGTAACCTCTCACTTGTTCCGTGCGTTTATAACTTAATATTTAAATGTCACTCGCTATAACGACGGAGGAGAACATCCTGAGGAAACCTGCACGCCTTAGAGTAGGTTATAAAGTAAGTATACAACGCTTTTGAGGTGTATAAAGCTGCCGAACCTTGTTATCATGAGAGTGAACATGTGTCCAGTTGTGTAAAAGGGTGGGAAAAAAGAAACAGGATGTAAAGAAAAGTCATTTTAATATCAAACGTTCAGACGGGCCTGTGATGGCTGGCACAGACCGCGTCCAATCATTTGCACATTTATTTTTATTTCCAACACGGCTACCACGAGAAACACCACGACTACACGTATTGAGATACGAACAGAGCAATACGTTAGCTAAATATACGTAACATATAAATTACGTAATAAATGTTGATTAAAAATCATACAAAAATAAATTCACATCGAAGACGAATACGAGAAATGCAATGCAACGGGTATATGAACTATGTTTTTAAATATATTTTTTTATAAAAACACTTAGTATCCAACGACACTACATTTTTAAATAGAATATTAAATGCTTACTTTAAAATCCTTGCCTTATGAAAATAATAATTTAAACAAAGTATTACGCATATGAAGCTGTGTATGAAATCTGCAGACAAATCGCCGAGAAATATTTTAGTGGTTGACTGTTAAGAGTTTTGGCGTAATTATTTGTTAACTATAAGCTATTGTTAATACATTTATCGGGAATATTTATCTACTTATAAGGCGCTACACACAATACATATACGACGAATGTAATAAAAATCCGCGTTAAGACTTGCATATTATAGAAGCTTTCCACAAGTTTAAGCGATTAAATTATTTAATAACATTAATATATAATTGCGGCTACACTTGTTTATTCTACGAATGACTAATAATTAATATAACGATTATTAACTTGCTACAATATAAATTTTGAAAGTTAAAAAGCGGTAGATAACTTCAGTAACATCCACAAGCTACATCAACGATTTGTTCTACACATTCATTGAATAGATAATTATTTATAATAATTAATACTTTTTACGTTCGACTAGACGTTGACTAGAAAGCATTTTGATTTTCTGAATATTAATATAGTCGATATATAAACACTTCTACGTCCATTGCCCAAGAACATAGAAATGTTATATATAGATATTAGGAGTACACGTCTTGTTCTATAGTATCCATTCAAGGATAATTTCAGTACAATCTAAGCTTTAAACATAAAAATCCAACCTCATATACAAATACATATAGTGGATTACGGTGCATTTGTCGTTATATTTGTGACAAAAATATTAATTCTACATATAAACGACATTCAAGGATTATATAGTGGAATATATAATATAATTTGCTTCCTGAATACATGGCTTAGGAAATATATCGTATTTTTTATTTTTTATAGTCTGTCCAGCATCGTTCAATGTATGTACAGCGTAAAATCTAATCTTATTTGCTATGAAACTACGAAATACGTATATAATTATAAACATTCATTTAATCGTAATGTTACTTCTACATGTAGGAAAACCCGCCCGATTTATACCTATTAAGTACGTATTTATTTTATCTAAATAACAATAATAATTTAATATTGTCTAACAACAAATAGGTATGTATTTCTAAAGACGAAGACACTCAACTCACGCTTATATTTCTAAGTGTGTTTGTTTTTATGTGTTATATGAACACGTTTCCTTTCCGAGATAGACAATAATCAAAGTAACTGGTAGCACATGAATATTTTGAAGTACTCACACGCTATAAGGTCGAACACTTACTACGAGATTGATCATTAAAATACATTTATATAAATGCTCTCTACAGATTAACGATATTAATATGAATTTCGATAAGTACTTATGTAACACTACAATCTAACACCGCTCTAATAGTAAGCGACTCTCAAAGTTTATAGATAGAATATCGATACTAGATAGATAGATAGATCGATAGATAGAATCGATACTAAAACGCAGTCAGTAGTAGGATAAATTTTGAATTTCGAAGCTACGAATGACTGCTTATTTTCTTTCTATATGAAATTGTTTCCCCATAACTATGTGGTACACTGCCAACTGAACGTTACTTACCCGTTCGATTTCTTTATAACATGAAATTTAAGTCCATAGTTTAGATAGATAGCCTACATTTTCATTTATAACACTATTATTATAAGATGACATTAAACACTAACTCTAGGAGCTTTCCAACAAAACCTTAATCACACGATAATAGTAATGATTATTATTATATGTATAACGAATACATATTGTTCATATATAGCTGAGTCGCTTAAACCAACCACTCGATAGTGGGGGGCTTGGTTCGCAGTGGCTGCGGGAACTTGGGGGGGTCAGGTCACAGGCTGCACAGCGCGTGGTCCGCTGGGGGTATCGATGTTTCCACCGGCCGCTTGATCGTTCGTATGCGCTGCAAATCGTCAGGAAATAAAAAAATAATAGCTCTTTGCATATAATGTCTGCAGAGCTGCGGAGTAAAGATGGCTGCCGGGTATGAAGGACAATAATATAATTTTAGTAAAATTGTTTTGAAAGTTTTACCTACGTACAGACTGCAAACAATATTTGTATTGTCTCTATACTTTGGATGTATCTGGCAGGTTTCAAAAAAGGGCATAATCGGCATAGTGCTCACATGGGCAAAGCTCCCAGGTGTGATAATGAACTTGTAGATGATATAGAGCGGAATGCAGGAGACGGTGGTGCCCGTCATGATCCAGCCCACGGTGATGGACCAGGGCGGGTACGAGTACTCCGTGCCCAGCATCTCCTCGTGTGCCAGCACCGAGAAAACGAACAGTACTAGCAGGAACACCGGGCTGGAGAAGAAGAAGTCAGACTTAGACAATATTTTCATAATACACAATGGCTTAAAAATAGTCCAAATTCACCTACATTCTATCATGCTGTTCCAACAAATAACTTTCATTTATAAACTGTTAAGAAAGAAGTTGTTTGACGAGAGCCAAATGACGTTTAGAAAGATCTTATTGATGATTAAAGTGTAATTAGTAATGGTTCAAATATTACGGCTTACTACCCGGATGGGAAATATTAGTAGAATATTGTCTGTAAATTTAAAAATCAACAATTTGAACGTTCATTTAATCTTAAGAAACATGATTCTGATTGTTTTCCCACCTGATATAAGACCAGCAAGCTCGCCAGAACCAGCCTGGCGTATGACCGAGCATACTTTTCACATCTTGGGAGAAACGGTCCACTCCGTAAACCCAGCACACCCCGGCCGCCTCCGCGAACACCACGAACAAGATGGCCAGGCCGGGGCCGTAGACATTCAGCAAATTTACTAAATGTACACCTCCCTGCGTGTTAAATTGTACTAGGATCAGTAGCAATTAGTAAGAGTAAAGTATAAGAAGAAAGTTTCGATCCAGGTTTAACTTTAGATCTAAATTTCTAGGTCTTAACCGCTATAGTTGTTTCTGCTCCTACAAAAACCTTGCTCTTCAAATCCCTGTCACTTTTCATCCTTCTTTTCGAACTCCTTCTTAGTAAACCATTTTGAAGACGTCCAACGCATTTCAGAAGTCGTTTGCGATTGATTGCATTTGGAACTCTTGACATATCTTCGAGGTTACGAATAGGCTATTGGACCTCGCCACTCACAATCAAAGTCGAGGTTAAGTTGAGCCCCTATCGTTTTTCTATTAAGTTTAAATAACAACCGATAATAATCAAAAACCTGTACTTAATCCGCACAACAAAATTAAATACATCAAGGATGTCAATAATTTTTATATGCATCATAGTTTGGAGCGAGTGGATTTTATTTTTATTTTAAGATTCAAACGAGCGCTCATCGCGTGCAGTAACAAATGGAGTTCTCGAGCATTTCAACGCTGAAATATCCACAAATGAATCATCCGCTATCTGGGAACACGAGTCGATCGCGCGGTCATCCCCCTAAGTGGAGGGTATGAATAATGCAATGAATACATTCCCGCGTCAGATAGCACGGAGCCTCTCGTATTTATCGAGTACATTTAACGCGCACCGCTGTTTTTATTTGTGTCGAGATTGTGCGGGGTGTATTCGTCAGTGGCACAATTGACGTCGAAATACATTGGTGATTGTGTATACGATATAAACATCGATAGCGTATTGGTTTCGTTTTCAGTCTTACGTATCACGAGAACAACGAGAATCCTGGGATACCTACGCGTCAAAATTTATGAACTTATGTGCGTTTTTAAAATTAATTAACAAGCCGACACAGACATGCATTTTAAAAAGGACTTTAGAATAAGCAATTATTTTGAAATACTGACTGATACTTATTTTATTCCTGTTCATATTATGCTGGTAGTATTGAAAAAGATGTCTCTATTGAATAAGTAGCGATGACCCGATATGCGGCGTAAGAAAGGCGCACCGCAATATTCCATTGTACTTATATCGGCTTTTGCAGTCGATTGAAACTAAATCACCGTTCCAACTATAAGTCACTCATAAAGTACGGAGGGCGCCGACAGCCGCACGGTGAGGTCTGTACGAGATTTAGGACGGCGTAATATGTAACAATGGCTGAGATAGCGACCGATTGAGAATTAGCCGGCGTTACGACCGCTCATATCGTGGGTATGAACTCGGCCTACGTTTTATCGTTTACGAGTGCCTTTATATGGGTGGTCTTTTCAATGTATTTTTTTATGAACATTACTTTATTTTACGATGACACATTTCTATCAATAACCAATTGTTGGTCGTATAAAAAGAAGAATTCTTATCAGTAATCAGAGTATAAAATGCAAGTTCGCTCAAAATCGTATATATGGGAATTTAGATTAATGTAATACCAAAAAAAAAATGGGTATAGCTGGGTGGGCTCTTCTCAAAAGGTATGGAGGTACGAGTATAATGAGACGTATTTACTACGAAGAACGGGGATGGACCGACAACACAGCAGTCCTGATGAGTTCCATCTTATATTTATCTTGAACCACACACGCTGGCGGGGCTTACCACCTCTTTAAGTCCCGTTGCATGATCTGTTTGTAACTAATAGACACAAACATGTTACAGTCTAGACATAAAATTAAAAAAGAAAACCTTACATATGTGGTGGTGGGTAGTGCGCAGATGTAAATAAATAGGAGTAGAACAGCGACGAATATTTCCCGATGCCTGCCCAGAACTCGCGGATACTCGTCACACAGCGCCGTGGTGACTGCCTCTAAGCCTAAAGCACGAAATAACCGATATCATTTTTTGGGTAAAAAAAACGGCAATGAAAATACGAGCAACTAAAGTGAAGAAAAAAGAAAAAGGAAGAACAGAACGATGAAAAGTAATGCTACGTACCACTGCATACTATTCGCACTTGCAATAAATAAGGACAACAATTAGATCGTCTTAACTTAATGCAGAGATATATCTGTACGAGAGGTACGTGACGGAATTTAGGCTGGTGTGTCATAGGTTACTTGCAAAACAATGCGAGCGTCTTCGTCCTACGTCCGATGCTCTGCCTTCGGAAGGTGTGTCGTGACACTTAGTCCAACTTTTAAATGTACCTGACAACTGAATTTCGTAACAATGACAATGAAATGATCAAATATTTGTGTAGTTAAAATCCTAATGTACCTTATATATTCAGTATTCAGAATCTTACCTCCAAATGTGCTGTCCAGACCGAGGGTTATAAGCATGAGGAAGAATATAATCGCCCAGAAAACAGAGCCCGTCATGGTCGCAATAGCTTCCGGGTAAACTATGAAGACAAGTCCGGGGCCCTCGAGGCCGACCTCTTCAATACTTTTGTTTTGAACATGCGCCATATATCTGTACAATAAGAATTAGCCTGCAGCACCTTCTATAGACATAGTAGTGGTAACGAACACCGTTAGCGAAATTAATCGATAAATATATATTTGTATTACATCTAGACAGAGAACAAATAAATGTGCTTGAATTGAACCAGAGAATTACGGTTTTGCAGTCAGGGTTTCTAACTACTCGACCACGAGGCCAAAGTACATACAGATTTTTGTAAAGTAAACTTACCCCAAAACGGAGAAGATCACAAATCCAGCAAGGAAGCTGGTGAGACAGTTGATGGAGGAGGTGATAAGAGCGTCGCGGTAACAGTTGTTGTTAAACTTGTTGTAGCTGGACAACGCCAGGAGGGTTCCGAAACCAGGACCGAGGGAAAAGAAGATTTGTGACGCCGCGTCAATCCAGACCTAGTAACGTTACACGCTATGAATATTGTTGTATTCGATATTAAAAAAAAACTCACTTGTTATCTCATAATCCTGACAAAAGTATTGATAAACATTAGGATTTCATTAAGATAATACCAAAAATAGAGTTTTTATGATGATGTTACTCGTATATGTATCCCTACCGATAGATATGGGCATTATAAATCGACATTCCTAAAACTTATCATCCCAGTCACGATACACTACACTTATTATTCGAATAATTATTACCTTAGAATTTTGTAATTTGTGCCATTCAGGAGTAAGGTAATATCGGATGCCCTCAGTGGCTCCCGGAAGGGTCACTCCTCTGGCTAAGAGGATCAGAAGAACGACATAGGGCGCTAGCGCTGTTACCCAGACCACCTGAACAAAACAGAGGAATATAAAATATGAAAAGGTAAAACTAACTTTCAAAGTCAATATTAACATGTAAGTAAAATATGTATATTTTGGAAAAAGTGAAAGCAATGTTATGAAACACAGAAAAATTGTCCGCAACTGTAAAAAATAAAAAGTCGGAACGAAAGAAATAAGAGTTTTTAGTTAACATGGCAAAATTAAGTTTAGAACTTTCTCAACATTTTTAAAAATATTGCATTTGTAAATAAAAACATTTAACGGATTAAGTGATCTAGAATGTTCCCATACAGATTACCTTTCCAGCACTGCGCACCCCTTTCCAAAGCGAGAAGTAGACAAGAACGAAGACCCCGAACACGCATAACGCCAGGGAAGGTTTGATCGGTCCCATATCGTCCAACCCATTCGATCTGTGCTGCTCGAGAACATTTCGCCTGTTGAGACGAGGGAAAAGTTAATAAACCTTACCGGAGCTCAATAAGATCTAGATACACGCAGAGAAAACTTACTATTCCAAGATCAATTCAATAACTGTATCTTGATTGATTGCATTAATTATTTTCAGATTCATAAATCTCGTTGCGCCTAACTTCTAAAAATAAGTAAATTTCCTAAAATCCTACGATTCCGAATTTGTATTTAGAAAAGGATTTGTTTTTAGATGCTCTCAAAGATCTCACTCGAAGAATTCCTTGGCCGGCGTGCTAGAGTTCGGGTTGATTTGCGGCGAAGTGACGGGCATGCAGAGCGGCGTGTTCCAGTTGTTGTCGCAGCTGGTCCACGGCAACACCGAGTTGATGGACGCGAGAGACGCCACCAGGTAGTACACCGCCCAGCCGATGATGGTATTGTAGTACATGCCCATGTAGATGTCGATCATGCATATTGCGTAGCCCACACCTAACAGAACAATATTAAATAGTTTAACAATGTCTACTATGCTATAGTTTAACATTTTTAAAGTCTGACATTCCCCACAAAACACATTGTATTTGGATTTAGAACCAGAGAGATTAGAAACCGTTGTTTAACCTGATCTGTCGCTAATCCTAGGGACGAATAGGGACTTTTTGTTTCAATAGACTGTTTCTCTTTCTTAAAATGTATATTAATGTTATGCTTGTCATGAATGATAATGCAATAAGTGGCGTTAATAGAATACAATTTGTATTTTGGATCTGACTTTCAATCTGCGAATCAAAGCATTCAAATCTTACAATAAATTTTGAAAC
>DWEM01001159.1:0-15276 GCA_018245935.1 Agara belti belti | reverse complement strand
TACCCGACCCGGGATTTGAACCCGGGACCTCCCGATCGGCAGTCGCGCTAGCAACCGCTCGACCAACGAGGCAGTCACAACATATTTTGACATATTTAAGATAAAACAAAATGGTCTATGTCACTTTCCAGTCTTTCAACTATGTCCATACCAAAAATCACATCGGTCCATCGCTCCGTTTTGACGTGGAAGAAAGACAAACAAACAGACTTTCGCATTTAAAATACTAGTATAGATTCAATTTTTTTTACTGTACTTCTTACCACAGTTTACAGTACTACGTAATATATTACTCTTACAAATGTGAAAAATATAAATATGTATAAAATACGAAATATATAATATTTGTAGCACTTCCGGAAAGCCAGCTAACTTAAGGTGTTGAATTTAGCTTTAGGATGTAATGTCATGTAATGGGAGGATAAATTGCGATCACTTTATTTCGTCAGGCAGCAAACCTAAAAACGTTTTTAAAATTTGTGAGAGTAAGCTTCTATTATACCCTAAAAATCTATTCTACGTATCTATAAATATCTACTGGCTTCAAGTTCGGAAGATGCTTTAGTAAAAATTCATTTTACTCCATAGTACAGCCCGTTAAATTTATTGTATGAGCATTCAAAGGGGTTATTGAAGCCAGACAATGTTTGATAAAATTTTATTATCTGTGTGTGGACAATGCGTGGCGAAAATTAGCGTTATTGGCCCTCGCCCGTGTAAATTGCTCTCAAATTTAATGTAAGTAATTGGTTTAATTCGGCTCTTTGTTGCCAATTACCAATGAGTGGCTAGGTTCGACAGCTATTTACGATGACAATGAGAGGGTAATAACGCACTTATCACAACAGTGTAAAGCAATTTTTGTTCAGAAATGCTCTGTAGGTACAATATAGACACGAAGTAAGCTGTGGAAGTAAGTAGGAAATTTATATGAAACCCTCATTTACAATATCACCTACTCAAAGGAACCAAAATGTATAATGATATACATTCATGATTAAAAACCTAAGTTCATTAAATTCTTGAAAATTTGAATAGTACGTATTTCCAATACATACAAAATTTTTCACGATATAAATACAACCTAAAAATGTTTAAAAATGATGGATAGCTACGTTTCTGTTTGAAAAAACAAAATAATATGATAATTTATACATCCGAGGTGATAGTGGTGGTAGAAAGATTTTTTAACGTTGGTAATTCAAAGAGTGTTGTACAGTTAGAGCTATTATTAAGGAAAAACACAAAACGCGACGATTATCTACAACCTTATAATTCTAAATTACAGATGCGTATTGTTATACATCTAATAATAAGCGTATAGTATAGGTTTAGAAAACTAAGCGTAAAATTATGAATATAAATATGTATTTAGAAATACCTACATCATATACGTATATCAGCTGTACGCTTTTCTAGTATTATTATTATTGGTTCAACAAATGTGACCGAGAGAGTCCATTAATGTTCCCGGAAACGTGAACATGAGCTGTTACGTTCTTAACTCTTATTTAAGTAGACAAAGTCAACCAAATTCGTGAGCTTTATCTGCTCCCTTTAATTGTTGGCGGGAGTGCTATCTCGAGGCTGCCGGCTCCGATGGCACAATAAAATGTTACAGCCCTATTGTTGCCATTCATATCAGGCTCGGTTGCCTGTGCTCCGGTTGTTCTGATTTAACTGAAACCAACGTGGCAAATGTTTATGTAGCTCACTGAGGGACGTTATTTCCATGCATTGCTGAATCAACACTGTTGTCAATGAATAGTCATTCCGTAAAAAATCTCATTTTTAAACAATAATTTCATTAATGACTCGATATATGTAATACAGAATAATATACAGGAAATTTCAATCATATTGGTAGGTAATTTTAAAGGGACAGGACATTGCCTTTATTATAAAAACTATAAAAAATTATAATAACATATATAATTCTTTAGTGTCCATAATTTACGTGTCGTTATTGGATGTTTCTCGAGTAGTAATTATGGAATGACTCAACACTTTACAATTAGGAAACACATGCAGCATACAATAAAACTGATTTCAATACAATCATCATGTAAAATTGAACAAAAAAAAAGATAGACATATCGTACTAAATCTTATCTTATGTAGATCCTAAATAGTAATGTGTTATAAAAGTATAGTTTCTTTAAATTATACAACAATACCTCAATATCAGCAACAAATCAAATGCCTTCTGTATCTTGGATTCTTCACTATACTCATCTCTATGGGAAGCAAATACATCTCGTAAACACGCACGATCTGTTTTGAATAATTTAGTTTGGCAAGAATTTTTACGTACTTCCTTTTTCCGACAACGCATATAAAGTTAGTTTGATATGTGCACGAAACGTGACGTCCCGTGTACAATTGACACGCGAATAGGCTGGAAAATACACAGTTTTTATTATTTAGTGTCAATATCAAAGAAAGATTCGGTTAGGTCTACAACAAAGTGTATTGTGTTAGTAAAATTCACTCTCTCCGATCTGTTGCAGGAGAAATTCACGCATGTAGTAAATTAATTATGGATCATTTTCTAATCATCTTCATTATGGAATACTTAATTTAATAATGGAGTAAGTAACTATAATATTATAGACTGTTGCAGTTAAATTTTCTTCATACATTAAAAAAAAGAATGTATACAGTTTAATATGTCTATGTTCTGTTTGGTCATATAAGAAAGGAGGTAACAATAAGGTGTTTCAAATGAAACAAAAATCACACTTTGCTATTTGTGCAAAGGTGCTGTAACTCATGGGCAATTACAACGTGCATTAGTCTCGTCCAACAAAAACATCCACGGTTCGACAAAAACAAACGTGTGGATTGCCTCAGCGGCTGTAATTTGTCAGGTACTCCTACAACTCAAAGAAGAGTCATCCGCTGGCAGTGCATGATTGCGAACATTTATTTATATTATTGGACTTTAGAATTTATACTCTTATGCATTTATTACACTGTGGTTGTACAAATATTCTGTTTTCGTGCTTAAGTTAGGTATTGTTTATTATTGGCTTATTACCAACATACGCATAGAATCTAAGCTTATTTAGGCACATTTTTTTGTTAATTTAATGTCTCTAAATATATAAATCACCTAAATGTGAGTAATAAATTGAAATTAATAGAACAAAAGGAAAGCCAACTATGTGGGTTAACGCTATCGAATAGTAATTAAATTACGTAGCCCATTACCTCTATGAGACTATAGTTGAGAAGTCAGATAGTATCAATACGAAAAAGGTATTTTTCTTTGACCAAACGCGTGGGAACGATTCGCATCCGTGCCGCACTTTCCCTTGTAAGGTCTTCTTCAAGGGGAATGAAATATCTAAACGCAAGTCTCTTAATGGTGCTCATTTATTTCTCTCCCGAATCTCGTACTGAGCGTTCGTAATTATTACGTTTCCAGTAGGGTTATTAAGTTTTGCTTCGGTTAAAATGAGAAATGGCCACATTTATTCGATGTTCAACTTGATATCTCTGCGCGCAGGGGTTTTAAATTTAATTTCAGACGATGAGGTAATTAAATTAATTGTGGCTGGCTTGGTTTTGTTTAAGTAAATACGGTTAACCAAAACCATGCTTTGCGAGCTAATAGGTTACCTTGGCTTGGTTATAATGGCTTTATTCCACTACCTTTATTAATTATAGTTCATATTGTCTAAAAGTTTTGTTAACTATAAGTAATAATTATATTATTTCATTTGAAACACAAACAATCCTATTTCCTTCACAGAAAACAATTGCTCTCAGTAAGGCCATTGTAATCGCCCTGTCCCGACAAATTCGCTGATCAAATTGTGCCTAATCTTTATCGATAGCAATATATTTATCTTCAAGAAACTCGATTGTTCCTATTTTTTAACAGATTTCATTTAAATTTTATACTCTAAAACGTAATCATGAATTTATAAAACTATAGTAATTATGAACGTTGTATTAATAATAAAACAATAATTACAAAAATGTATTTGAAATATATACTTAGTTCATATTCAATCGATGTTTGTTTCTACATGTAATGATAAGTGCCATAATTTAACTTGTTTGCACAGATACAAAACACCAGCGGTTCATACTTCGCAAAAAGCCCTGGGCGCTTTCAAAATCCCAACTTCACGAAGATAACGCGCTTAGCTTACGGAGTTTAACTTTGCCGAGCTCACTCGTGCATCATGGATTAAGAGTTTAAATTCTACTACTTAAATAGACCAATATAGTACTTATGATATAACAGAATGACTTAATCTTTATATTGTAGGTGTAGTTGGAAATTTAAAGACTTTTATCTCCTATAGACATTACGAGAAAAAATATAACATAGTGTCACTAAAATTATATAGTTACTACTATTAACTTTTACATTTACAATTGTGTTTTCATCTTACTTTTTCTTCATTTAAGCCCACGATATGTTACATTACTTGGTCTAACGTGACACATGCCCCTATTGTGTGTGTGAATGTATAATTCCTGTGCACCCGTCGACAGTCATCCGAGGCAGCCGCGCTCCGCTTCGCATGTAACCTAGCTCTTAACTATGCACGCGTCTTACACTAGAGAAATTTCTCAGCAATACCACACGATGTATGCTCTACGTCTAACTAATACTCACAAACGATATAAATTCAAGATACCGGCAACCTGAATAATTGATCTCGAAACTTGAATTTTGGTTTAAAAATATTGCTGTCAATAACCACAAAAAAGTTTTTAGAAATGTATAATGCGCAAGTAATGAATTTTACTTTTAATAGATACCTGCGCATGTTGTACAAATGAATTGCATATTATAGGAAACAATGTTTGTTACTTAATGCAATCATCAATAAATAATTGTGTTTTCTTTAAATACTATTTTAAAATTAAATGTTTGTAATTTGAAATTCCTGCTAACAAACAAAAAGATACGATGACAGGTGAAGCATACTCCAATGTGGATATTCGGTGGCCTCAACTCCAAATGCTCGAGAATTGCCCCAAGGCACGAATGCCTGGGAAGACAAACCGAAATCTTATCAAGCGTCGGCCATGTTGGGCTCGTTAATAAGCAAAACTACACACAAGGCCCGCAACTTACCTGACGGCTGTTTGTAGAACATATTGCGCCGCGCCATACGCAAACGCTACTATCCGATAACTTATGAGTGGTTTAGACATTTACTGCAACGAATTTCCCCTGGTAATAAATTTAGCAACTGAATAATAATGAATTGGCCCATTGAATACTATGTAAACAAAGTAATTAGCTTACACACTTCGTTGCTATTTGTATTTTAGTGTGTGTATGTTTTTCTAATGTGCAATCGATATCTCATCCAACAAATTTGAACTTTTTCAGTTATATGTAAATTATTTAAATGAAGCGCACACCAGAATGAATTGCTATTTTTCAGATCTTAGTAAAGTAACCCGTGATTCTAAAACCCATCGAAGTGAAACCTTGTACAGTAATCAACAAATTGAAGCAATTTACACTGACACATGTACCTACTTCACTTCAACCCAATAAGTGCGCAGAAAGCTAGATAAAAGAAAAAATACCAAAGTTTTCTTTTTTCATACCCAAGTTAGTCGCACTCTCTTTTTCAATAGAGAAAACCTTTACTTTAACAATGTTTTACAAATCTTAGATGGCTGTTCTTTTCAAGTTATGTCAATAAAAGTTGATTGGTATAATTAATCCCGCAATGGTAGTTCAACGCAGGCGATTCCGTTTAAATAAAAGCGGAGCGACAGATCCCAAAGGAACGATTCATTTTATGGCAATTAGTTAGCTACCGGCAGGATTCGTCACGAGTGAATGAGTACCCCTTTCAAGAGTGCCTATAAATTAAAACTTCAGCAATAATATCTTGTTGGTACAGTTTTAATACTGAATTATTAAATTATAATATTACAATTACATTTACAAGCGAACAATAAATACGACGCATCAATAATTGAAAAATAATTTATAAATATTTTTTTTAAATTTCTTCTCTCTTATCGCCTCTTTATTTTCTATTTTTAAACATTTTATTTTCACATTTCTATAAGCAATTTTTTACACAAAATATCGCTAGCACGAAAATTATCACACGTACGCCCACTTATAATGACAAAGTAAATCTTAATCTTTAAATGTAAGATGGACAGGTAATAAATGTATGAAAATAAAATTTTGTCTCTCCACAGTTCCAAAATTTATTTAGTTTTAAGAGTAACATACACATGCATACCTAATAATACTCAAATGTGGAAAATAATCTCTGCTAATACCTACGACATATCGTCACAAACAAAGAAACTTCCTCATCGCCACAATCGAGCGGAAAGCGGTAACAAAACGACCATCAAGCCGACTTCAGACAATAAGCAAGTTGAGATAAGACAGCAGCAACTTCATTGTTCTGCCGGGAATCGGTCTGCGAGGGAGTCGAGCCGTGCGCAACGAAACCACCTACTTAGCAGAAACATGATATAATTTTTCGGAAGAAAATGGCTACAGCTAAACTTAGATATTCAATGAGTTGTAGACGTTGTTGAGCTTTTCTGAAATATATAGTTAATGTTAACTAACTATATTTGTTTCGTTTTACTACTTCCAATGTAAATTCATTTTACGTTAGAACAAAATCCAAGTAGATGGTTTCAATATCACCTCTTTGCGCTGCGAAATATCGACATACAATCCAATGCTCGATATATAAAACAGCAACGACGGGTGCATGACATGAGCAATGTGCGTTGTATAACATAATTTAATGCCTATAAAACAAGTTTTCTTGTGAAATCAAGAATTCAATAATAATTAAAATGTTGACCTCTCTACTTTTGTTCTATCTCCTAATCATCGCTTTTGTTATTATCAAAAAAACGTTCACTTTCATGACTGCCTGCACTCCCTTACATTAGACTTTAGACTGCCGTACATAGACTTTAAAATTAAAATCATGATGGATTAAAAGACAACGTGTTATAATTTTCGACAATATAAACCCATGAGCTTTATTCGACATCGTCTTACCGACACTACACATTGAAAGTTCGTTAAAGTAACGTCACTCTATCTTGCTCGCCCCTAGGGACAAATGAGACAGCATTTCAGATATCTGTTAGAGTAAATGAGACAGAGAACTTAGATAATACCCTATAATCACAGTTTTGTTTTCCAATCGCTGCTAACGATTATTGGCATGTTATTTGGGCGTCGCTGTGAAATTGCTTTAGTATCCTAAGACAAGTCGTTAGTGAGTACCATAAAAAGAGAGTGTTGTTATTAATCTTCTGAAAATCGATTGATGTAGTTTTTATGGTATATGTAAGATTTTCTTTATAGCGGCTAACCAAACCAAACAAAACATCATTTTTCTGATATGTGCTGTTGGTCAATTAAAATAATTACGTAGGGTATATGTTTTATCATCATCAACCACTTTATATTTCCACTGTAAGGCCTGAGATTCCATTCAGGGTGAGAAGGCCTGTAGGCCATGATTTACCAGGCTGGTCAAGTTGAATTTTTTGCCTTGCCACAACATAAAAGACATCACAGAGAACTCGAGGACATGCATATTTGCTCACAACATTTTCCTAGGTCTTTATAACCAATGATATGTGCGACAAAGCACACACACGCGTGAGAGACTAAAATGTGCATCAATGGACTATCACTGCTTCAAAGTTTTTTAAACTTATCAATACAGAAAATCAAATATTACAATAAATAACTTGTATTTCAAAAACAACGAATTTGGGTATGATTGCGCGACGGTGCACCAATTAATATTAACCAGATTAGAGTCATGAACCAATAATTTGCAAAATTTCAAATCCCCTTTTTGGATTTTGCAAATTGTATTACTTTAAAAATCAATTGCCCTCGCCTAATCGACATTACGACGCCACTCGACATTTATGTTGATATCAAATCTTTTTCGACCGCAACATTAGCTTGTAGAAATTTTATTCACGTTAATGTTTTTGCTAGGGTAAATATATAAATGCGTGCATTTTGAGTACCTAAATATAAACATTGCATTAACGAATCAAACAAAGCTCGTCGTTGCAAAAAACCCCTTCAAGGTGAGATCAGAGGATTCTATTAATTCAACGCCCGGAAAATGCAGGTGACTACTGACTACTCATTCATCTCAAAGTAACACAAAGTAAATTCCTCCACTTGAATAATATTGAAATGCAGATTGGCTGGTAATATTCATGTCCTCCACTAAACTTTTGTCTCAATTATCTCATCTATATTCATGAAAGTTTTCTTTCGTTTTAACTAATAAAATGACTCTTGCTACGGTTATAGTACAATATAAAACTTGATATAAATTTAAAATGTACTCATCCCATACATATTATAAAAGAGACATTACCAGAAGCTTAACGTTTAAATTGGTTTATTCCCCTAAAGCAGAACCACAATGAAGGGTTGCGAAATTTAAATTACAAATAAAAGTACTGAAAAATATCTACGAGTGGGTAGTGCGTTTATAACAACATCCCTTAATTAAAACTGAAAGGGTAATAAAGCGACTTAATTCGTAAACTTCATCCAAATTACAACTTGAAGTAGGTATTAGGTATTCATAAGTAAGACTAACATGGAAGGTACTCGTAAGTACCTACAATATTCTTGTATGAAAGATAGTGATAGCTCAGTTTATAAAACAAATTATTTAAAGTTTAGCTCAAATTGAAATAGTGCGTAGAAATTATTTTCTTTGGCCTTATTTAAAGTAGAATGTGTTTTTAATACATAGTTCTCTCGAAAATCGGAATCACTGGTCCAAATTTTCAATAGAATCCCAGATCGACGACCCGATTCGGTACGCATCCGTTACGGTCGGGAGCACAAAGCGTTCGACTGTAGCAGATGTGCCATATTGAAATATGCCACTTCGGTGACCGTCTGTCCGTCACGTATATTCTGCCCTTTAGGAACCCACCCTTCCAAATACCTGTATTTGACTTGTACAGCTCGTCGAATATCGGCAAATATGCAATATGGAGATATCGGTTCAAATTGACAATTCTGGAATAGCTTTTTCATTGGACTTAAAGCTACGATGCAATCATAAGCCGATCACTTTTGCAGAGTTTAATGACATTCCATAAATGAAATAATATGAAGGAAATCTTTATTTGTAACGTTTAGTTTGAACACAGAAAATTAAAGGATTTTGGATTTTTTTAAATCGTCTAGGTGCAAAAGTAAGTATTACAGTTTGAATTTAAAAAAATCTACGTACTTTATTATTTAAAACTTTGCATTTCAGTTACAGTTAGTGTCGTCTATAGTTATATACCAACCTATTGATTTTACTAGACTCCGCACCTGTTGTTTTAGAAGGCGCATTATAGTATATATCATCATAACTTGCATATCGATGGCTGCTTGGTTGATAGTCTAGTTGAATGTAGTCTCCGTCTTGTTTTCTTAGCTGTCCTCCATCTTCACCAGTATATCTTGGATCCTCATAAATGGTTATAGTCTGTTTTCTATGTGCTACTACCGGAGTGTTCACCGGTATTTCTGCCACGTCCGTCTGCCTTGACTCACCGTACTTATAACCATAACCATGATTAGGTCCAAAACCGTAACCACCGTCATGACGTGAACCATACTCATCGTAATATCCAGGTCCGCCATACTCCTTCTCCCATCCAGGACGCTCCCAATCCCTTTTGTTATCCCATCTTTGCCAATCCCATCGAGGTTCAATATGAGCTTTAGGGGCTTCAAATTGGTGGCGATCGTGGACATGATCTCTTGCACGTGAACCGTGTTCATTACGATATTTATTATAGTTCTCTAAATCATCCAAGTACTGTTTTCTACCGTAGTCTTGATGGCCCTGGTGTCGGTTACCTACATCACCGTAACGGTTATGACCTCCACTGCGATAATTATCTCTTAAATATTGTTGTCCATTATCATGTGCTCCTTGATACTTTCTGTTTCCCTGAGTATCATAACTGTTAAGTTTACTATTATACCCAGATCGATCTTCCTCGTCGTTGAAATCATCAAAATACGTACTTTTATTTGACGACTCGTCCTTGTGGTATGAATTTTGAAATCCTTGCTTGTGATGACCTTTTTTACGATCTTTCTTAAAGCCATTCGATTGATTGTCTTCCGATTTTTCTTTTTGATTATTATAGCCTCCGTAAGAATCGTTGTTCGTTGAAGATTTACTTTCATGATCCTTTTTTAAATACTTGACATCGTCGTTCGCTTTTGTACGCTGATTTGTATGTTTATCATCGACTTGACTATCAATCTGATGAAACTTCTCACCTTTCTGTTTATCATGCTTAACTAACTCTGATGCTTCATTGTGATCAATATCCTTAAGATGCTCCTCCAATGCATCTTTAATAACAGAAGTTCTCACGTTAGAGCTTAACAAGATCAGACACAGGCACACAATTAAATAGCACCTAAGTCGTGGAATCATTTCTAACATATAATTTCTCGTTGGCACCACACAATGTTCTCGGGACAGCGATTGAAATATAACAATTGGGAAATTCATTCCATGAAGAGTTTTATACGAATTGAAATCGTGTTGGACTTCATGCCAGATTAGGGGACAATGACAGGAACCACAGCAACGAAGTGCGAACAATGAGTAACCAAAACGACGACAGCATGGTCGTCTCGTCCATGACATGACATCATGTCTAAAATACGTGGAAGTGTTAAAACTAACGAGGTCAATGAAATACGTTGGGACGTTTATTCAAGGTCAATAGCAACAGCTTTCTTGGTCATTTTGATGTGTTCTAAAAATTGTGCTTTTCGTTATTTGTAGAATTCATAGAAAACTTAAAATACTAAGCTCACACATTGTAATATGACACGTTATGTAGATCAATCGTGTTTATTATCTGGACGGGTTACCACTGGTGGTAAATCCTCACTGAAGTTTCCTCTTCTACGAAACGCTTATTAAACGATAGGTTACTCTTGTTATCATTAGATCAGTCATAAGAGTAAAGACGTTACAAGTTCTGACCACAGTTGGTCACTCTCCTGCTCCAACTTAGTCACCCACAAATTGCTTATGGAAACTTTTACTCAATGGCGTCGTTTTCATAAGCAATGAGCATTTTATTAATATAAAGATTATAATTTTTAAAAATAAGGATCGCAGTTACCAATTTTTCCAGTAGCTAGTAAAATAATAAAATTAGTGCCCGCAAAAGGCCCTTAACATGACGTGATTATACTTGATTGATCATTTAAGCAATACCTCAGTTTCACCTCTACCTTGAAACAATTTACGTTTTAGCTTCAAGTTTGTTGCCAGTCCATAATAAATATTAAAATAATAAGTTCTTGTTTTTCTACCTTTTCGGCTTAGTACCTACGTATTGAAACGCGGATTGAACATCGATCTATGTATAGGAATCAAACTAGGATTGTGTTAGATGTTGAATTGAAAAGGTTCATTTTGGGCGTGAAATTTCTTGTTGTGTTAATCTGAAAAGTGCAGTAACGTTTAGATGTACAGTAAATATTGCAAGGTGGCGACTTCTGATTTATCACTGGCGTTATATACCTATATTTTACTTCACTTTTATATTCGGGTTTGCTAGGATGGCCCAATTTGGTTCTATGGTACCAATCAACATCAAGAGACTGCAAATCCCTTAGCTGACTATAAAATAATATTACGATATGTTAGTCTGACTAGACTTGTAAATTTAGAATATCATATAACACTTATAAATGTAAAAAAAAACCAACGTACAAATAAGAACTCTATATTTAGGTATAAAACTTATATATACACAATCAAGTGTAGTAGTACATGAAGTTAATGCAAAAACATTGTATGATTCAAATTTCTTCGACGTTGTTTAAGAAAGAAAACTAATAACTTACAAATATGAAAAGTATACATTACTAAATAGAAACTACTATAAATTACTACAGAATAGAAAACGATTAAACAATAAGGGGCCATGTTTAAATTACATCACACGTTAAGGGGAAGGGAGGGGAGTAGGGAGTGACGTTGCGTAACAAGAGGTGGAAGGTGCCATAACCTTCTCAACGTCACATATCAAAATCTAAAGTATTTTAACGCAAAACAAACAAACGTACAAATAAGATTTATAATTTTAATCAAATAATTTTATGGTCTTATCATCTCTAGGTCTAAAATTGCAACTAAAGGGGGTTTCACAAATGTGACCACCTGTGACAATGACGGGTAAGGAGTCAAAACATCATAACATTTGTGTGACGTAATATATAGATAACCCCTAACCTAAACTTAACGTATTTCTTATTTGAAGGCAGAACGTTTTTAATGACTGTATATAACACAATTTCTAATGAAACACCGAATTTATTCCAACACTATAGTTTTTAACTTGAATTACGATACCAAAATTGAAATATATGATCTTATGCAACAGTTGCAAACGAAGCGTGCTAAATGCAATAAGCATTTAATTTAAACAAACAAAAACGTGAAAAAAATGCATACTTTTCTTTCTAGATAAATACCAGGTTTAAAATTGGTTTAAAATTTTGTTTATACGATAATACATTTTTCCAAAAAAAAAAAACTTATGTTGCATTCGATATTAAATTTGTACACGATAAGGAACCTGACAAAATACCGCACTGTGTACGAGTGTACTCTAAAGCGAGCCGTTGATCTCTCTCGCCGCCAACGCAGCGATGCGAGCCTTCAGTTCGTGTATGAGGGAGTCCCGCGGCACTTCTTGTTCTTCTCTTGTTGTGATATCTCTTATCTTTACAACGCCCCGCTTCAGCTCAGACTCGCCCAGCACGACCGCCAGGGGTATGCCGTTCTCTTCACAATGCTGCAATTGATTCAACATTTTCGGGTTCTTCTTGTACGATTGCTCGGTCTGGAAGAAAACCATAACTATAAGTTCTACCGTAATAAAGATGATAGTTAAATACGTATTGCGATGAAATGAAATATTCGTTCTTGTTTACTCTGTGTACATTGCTTTTAATGCGAGTTTTGTGTCTAGTAGATAAAAATTATAATCATTAATGAACACGATAATATGATATCAAACAACAATAACGGGTTATTGCATGTATGGGAAGTGAGCATCCGTCTTCTAAGAGTTAGGACTTCATATTGCATATGGATTTGATATTCTAGAAAAATATTCGTTATTTTAAAGATATTAGCCATAACATATCTTGAGAGATTATTTTTAATATGTTATACATTTATGTATAAATAGTACATCTGAAGTCCAGATAGATATAAAATTATTCTATTATAACAGTTTAATGCATATACATAGTACTGCAGTAGGTAGAGATTGAATATTCTTTCGTTGAAATACTAGTTCAACGTTTATATAACTGTCGATTTATGGCATACGAATTGCATCAACAATCCATGGTCACTACTCGATATCAAATCTCTCGAAACACGCTAAAAACAAGAGAACGTCGGTAGCCACACGGGGGCGGTCCTCGCGTACAACCGGTTGCACGAAATTCGGCCTTGAAAATGAAGTCTCATCGCGCCCAAGAAAGTTTGGAGTCGAATAGGAGGAATACCTTAATGCCAGCGTCCCAGAGGTCGGCGCAGATCCTCATGCGCTCTTCGAGGAAGTTCTTCTGCGCGGAGGCGACGTACACGTCGACCTGCGCCGCGCGCACGCGCAGCGCGCCCGCCGCCAGCCGCGCCTCCAGCACCGAGAACACGCGCTCCACGCCCACGCTGATGCCCACGCACGGCACCTGCCGGCACATCTCCGGTTTTAAACTGCACTATCGACTATTTTCAATTCCTGAAGCTTGCTTACTTGTTCATTTGTTTTCAGGTTACTTTCGAGTACATATTAAACACTATCTCTACATAGACTAAAACTAAGTCGCTTCCCGCCGTCTATACGCTTAGATCTTTTAAACTACGCAACGGTTTGTAATGGCGGTTTCCATCACTAGACAGAATAATTCAACACGAAAGTGTATCTGGATATATAATAAATGCAAAGTAACTAACTCCGTCTGCCCGTCTGTCTGTTAGGCTTTCACGGCCGAACCGCTTGGCCGATTATAATGAAATTTGGTATGGGGATAGTTTGAAGTCTGGGAATGAATATAAGTAATTTTCTATCCCGACATTCCTATGGGTTCGAAGTCTACGCTGGTATAACCGCGGGGCACAGCTAGTTTTATGTAATAGTTTTCTATTATTTCTCAAAACATACATTATCCTTTACTACACTCCTCTGCCTACCCCTTCGGGGAGTACAGGCGTAATGTTACGTTACGTTATTATCCTTTAAGTGTCCATTCTGAAAGTAAACTTGCAGTGGAAATGACAACATAATTTGGATATTATCATCACACAGTTACCGCTTCCAGAACTTTGTCATTGTATTCGATTGTTGAACGACGTTCACGATTCTTTTACCTGTTTATTCTTGGAGTCAAACATTCCTACGAGGTTGTCATATCTGCCCCCACCGGCGATTGAGCCGACTGTTTGTTCTTCGTTGCCAATTTTTATGGGATCTGTAATAAATTGAGGTGGTGAGTGGGTGCTTAGAACATTTTTAATAATAACTTGGGAATTAATGACAACGGAAACAAAATATTTAGACAGCGAGAAAGAGGAAAGAATATCGGAGACTGGCCGTCCAATTTGTTAAATATTTCATAATACCTTTAAAATCGTCCCAGATTGATATAACTTTGCTAAACAACATTTACTTCTTCCCATACTTCCGAAAGAAGAATGCCAGTTAAAAATTTGTGACTAGTGATCGGCCATTGGCGAGATGACTTTACTGATGATTATACTTTTTATTACAAACTAACAAAAACATATAACGCTACGAATATTATCACTTAATAAAATACGTGTAACAATAATTGCTACACTACTACACGCTATCTATATATTAAATCTATAACAGAACTTCTGTCGACAACAGTACCTTCTCTTCCGCTGTTAATAATATTCACTGTCTAATCTGTATAAATTTTACAGTTTTTTATATTACAGTAACGTCAATAAACTTTCACTCGGGAGAACGTCAACAAGTGAAATGCGGACACAACACACATTTTCCTTTAGACATAAGAAAGTGACATTAAAGCATTGCAGCTGCTGCAGCTACATAAATAGTATATTTGGTTATATTTCGTAAACTATTTTTTATTTAGCTGCCTCGTTGGTCGAGCGGTTGCTAGCGCGACTGCCGATCGGGAGGTCCTGGGTTCAAATCCCGGGTCGGGTA
>DWEM01001158.1:0-15276 GCA_018245935.1 Agara belti belti | reverse complement strand
AGCAAATACAATTTTTACAATGTGAATTTATCGAGTAGAAATCGTCGGTGGAGTCTCTCCAGGGAACGTGCTGGAAGGTTACATAAGCCGCGTGTGTTGACGTATCTTAAGCCGAGTTAGCGCCGTGAAAGGGAGACTCGTACAAAATTCGAACAATTATGTCATAAAAATATGAACAACTTCACAACGAGACATTGTGTAACCGCGGTGACCACTGTGAATTATTTATTTACATACATAATTGGACGGTGTCCGAACTTTTTCTTTTAATCAGAACTGAATCGCGTAACTAAAGTTTTTTAAATTATCTTATCGTATTTAATGTTTAATGGCAATTGAAATATTATGCCGTGCAGAATTACGAATCGGTTTCTGATGAGAAAGTCCTATAATAATTTTAATTTCAACTTACTTTTCAACGCCCATAAACTTCTCTCCTTCAACCCGTCGACGTACTCCTGCACGTCTTCCTTGCACTGTCCCGAAATGGTCTTCTGTAGCTCACTCCACTGATGCACTAGGATCTCCGAGTCCAGCACTCTCAGCATGCTTTCGAGTCCTAGGAAATCCGTTTCGTTCGTAACTATCTTCATTTGCATCCGCGTTACGTTCACGGTGCTCCTTATGGAGTCGGACAGTTTGGCGAGCACGTCTCTGTTCGGTTTCGCTGTGGTTTTCTCCGGCTGTTTCGTCGTCTTTACGATGTGCTGGACGTTGTGAGATTTCTCCGTGCTGGACGTTCGTCGTTCCGGCTCCACGTTGCCGAACGCTTCGGCGAACGTCAAGCCGTCGTCGTCGGCGAACAGGTCGAAGCTGTCCTCCGTGGTCGATTTGTCGTTCCCGCTGGGACTCGGCGGCGGGATCATCGAGCCGATCAAGTCCGAATTCAGCGGACTCTCGTCGTCGAACCCGCCCTTCGCGGACGCCTTCTTGATGCTCTGAAAAGCGTCGATCAGGGCGCTCCGGAGCTTCTCCTCGCGCGCGCTCTCCTTGCTTTCGGGGTTTAGTTCCGCACTGAAAACGCAAGTCGCACTCAAAAGCATAACAACAAACACAAGGAGAGACATTTTCGTAGTTTTTATCATATTCACAAGCACATGCTTTTTACGAACGCGGCTCGAGATGCGTTTCGGCGTGTTCACTTGGTTGTGGGGTGTTACAGGTGCGCGCGCGGCGGCATAGTCGGTGCGCGACTGGCGCGCGCGCGGTGCGGCTGTGACATAACGCGGTTACGGCGCAACGGCACTTTCACTGGCGGGCGGCAGGCGCTGCATCCTTGTAGGGCGCCGATGCTCGCTCCACTTGTCTCATTATGTTAAGCAACGTTCGTCACGCTGATATTAATACGTCTAATTAAATGACGCCGTTCGAGCCTTTCCTTCTCTCGGGGTCGAAGGGGTAGTCTATACAAAAAGGATAATATTAGATATTGGTTAAATATTTACATGAAGCTTTAAAATTAAGATATAAGAGGTATTAAGCTGGCTGAATTTAATATTCAAAGTAAATTTATGTTAATTTAAATTTAGTTAATAAATAGCGTTAGTTTTAATATCTAAACTTTGTACACCGTAAATGATAAAATGATAAATTGATCTGACGAATCTTTAAAACCGTTAAATGTACTCATATTTGTACAAATTAACGATTTTTATTTATCGTTTAAAAACTTAAAAAAACCTTAAACTTATAAATTGTAATCATGTTTTAAATTTTTTTGTAGTCACAACATGAGACGAAAACCTGTTATGTCACATGTTCGTTGAAATCGCGGTTAATATTAGGGACGGGAATATTTACGTGTTTGTTCGAGGATTTAAGAGCCTTTTTAATTATCACGCCCGAGCCCAAAATTATTGCAAGATAAAAAGTTCCCAATAAGCCCCGGGTGCTGGGTTGTTAAGTGAGCGCCGACCTTTAACCTACCCCATAACTGCCTCGACATGACTATGCCAGTTACTCCAATGGATATTTATTTTTCTTTGCTAACTGACAACCCTACAATAACCGTGTCACAGACCTTTGTTATCCGTGCGAATGAAAATGATTCGCATCGAATTGAAAGCTGGGAAGTGTTCGGTAAAATTAATTAATTAATTCATAGGAATACTGTGCAATACTCTGGGAAGGTGGGTTTCAAGAATAATTATAACATTAAATTTTGGGACAACTCAAACGGCCATTTGACCCGGAACTACCTAGATCTTTTGGTATCTAGACAGCAGATAAATTGTAAGTTTCCAAATACATATTTCATATTTATATAGATAATTTCGACATACAGACACAAAACAAACACTAACTATACAAATACGCGGGAATCGAAGATAAGAGCCAAAAATCACCAATCGCGCCTCCAAAAGACGTATTTTCCTCAAATGGCTAAGTTGTACTCATTTAAGCAACGATGTAAATTACATGAACTAACTGGGGATTGAGTTTAATTACGTTCTGTTATGTAAGCGAGCGCTAGAAGCGGCCATTGTTGTGGAGTTCGCAGCTTACTTGAGCGCGGAGAATATGTCTCGTGTGGGAACGTGTAGGTATTGCATGGCGATATCACTTCATTATGACAAAGATATCATTTAACTATTCCGCGTGACTGTTACTTAGTATCTGTGGAAATGAAAACAAGAGTGTCACAGAATACTGTTCGGTTTTGCATTTCTTACTAATTGTTTATTTCGTAAGTTCATATTTATGATTTACTAGTTATGCCCGCGACTTCGTCCGCATCATTTTATATAATCTATACATCTATACATATTTTTAAAAAATAGAACAATAAATTTGTCTAAGTTACTCCTTATTACATCAGTTATCTGCAACTGAAAGTCACGTCAAAATCGGTCCAGCCTTTCCAGAGATTAGCAGGAACAAACAGAGAGACAGACAGACAAAAATTCAAAAAAATGTTATTTTGGTATATGTACCGTGGTATATGTACATTTAGTAATAAGCGGTTATTTTAACATTAAAAACAGACACTCCATTTCATTTATTTGTGTAAATAAATAGGTCGTACCGTATAATCAGTCAGCAGCCAATTAAAGTTTATTAAGGACGCACGTATTTTTATTCCAAAACATCTTTTAAACAACAAGAACCTTATTACAAGCACCACTAATGAACGTATGAAAGTTTAGTTCGAAATTCACATCGATTGTTGAAACTTAAAAATATCATGAATTAAAATCGAATTTCGACCAGTGATCGGATTCTACTTATTTAAATTGCCTCGTGAAATAGGTAATTTGAGAATAACTATTAATAAAATATAAAAACATTAAGTTGGTTTACAAAATACCCACTGCGAGCACACTTTGTATGACGTAACGCGGCTAAAATGGACGGTGTTTTCGTCGAAACATAGTTGTTTTGTTTCCGTAAAATTTGTTATTATTTCACCATTCCGATCTACCAAAAATAATATCGTATTTGTTAATATTGAAATTCGGGGTCGTGTGCATTATCCGTCACTGCGTCAGACGGGTTCGAGCCGAGCCGTTCTGTATTTTTTTTAATATTTACGTTTGCCTGCCAGCTCTCTTGATATTAAAGGTGCAGGCTAGGATGCAGCACGCCTGCCTATCAAATGCCTAATCATTATTAACTTGGATGATTTCAAGTTACACGTATCAGATTTGCCTTAAGCACAGTATTTCATTTTTTTTTTGCTATTTTCAGATACATTACTTTACGACTTTTTGTTACGATGTTGCTGGCCTGCTTTTTTTTAAATAAAAAAATGACACATTTTTCTTAAATAATCGGAGACAATTCCACACAAGGCTATCTCTTTCCAAATTAGGCAATTGAATGCCTGTGCTTTAATTTTCTCTTCATCTTTAATCTTATTTTTGTAAATTAGCATTAAACATTTATGTGCTGAGTTTCAACACGCACCGCGGTTTTCTTTATGTCGTAAAAACTCAACAGTAACGTCTCCGTGCTCAGGTCGTGGAGTAAAACCAGGAAGTTCAGCGTATCGTATGGTCGCGCTCGATTGCCGGGAAGATATTGCATTGTTGCATATGCGCGAAACGTTGCACAATCGTCACTAGTGCATCCATGCACCGGCTTGACAAATCATAGATTTGTTCAACATGGTACTGAGGTTTGACAATGTTCTGAATTTGCATCGTAGTAAAGTAAGTTCCTCTCGTCCTTAAAGACGACACGTCCGTGGGACTGTCAGAGTTCCCATAATATTCTGTAGAATATAGAAACAAATGTATAGTATAAAACAAAGTAGATTCCCGCTGTCTGAACGGATTTTAATGCGGTTTTCATCAATAGACAGAGTGATTGAAGAGGAAGATATCTATAAAACATGCGAAGTAACTCTGTCTATCCGTTTATCTGTTACGCTTTCACGCTCCCTCGGCCGATTGCAATGAAATTTTGGTACGGGAATAGTTTGAAGCCTGCGATATAGGATATTTTTATCCCGATATTCATACAGATTCGAAATCTACGCGGGTAACACCGCGGGGCACGGCCGGTGTGGGTGGGTGTACAGAATTTGCAAAGTTATAAAATCGATACGTATTTTACCATATATGGTGTAACTTACCTGGTCACCCTGGCGTTTATGTCGTGTGCGCATTGTTGCGGAGAAGATTGGGGAGCACGGCTTGCCGGGTGTTCCTCGCTGATGAGCTGCGCCGGGGCGAGACCGAGATCGCTGTGATTTACGAGCCGCCACGCTTTCACATTTGATTTGATATGACAAAATATAATATGGCGCCCATTTTGAACTTCGATTACTACAACTTCCCGGTATTTCATAATAATAATAATCAGGACAATTCCACGCACGGCTCTGATCTGATCTGATTCCAAATTTAGCAATTAACTTAACTATGTTCATTATATTAATATTATTATTAAATAATAGGATAAGTTTGTATGTTCTTTATAATTATTCTGTATTTATGTGTATTTAAAAAACATTATCGATAATTTTGAGAATTGGGTTATTTCGCGATGTTTTTAACGTTTAAGAAAGCAAATAATCTTAAACAGAATTAACATTAGTAGAAAAAATATATCACAAGATTGACCGTTAGCCTCCAATAAGTAGGTAAATTGAAAATCAATGCAGTATTAAGTACGCGTTCATAAAATTTGGCAATTATCATTTACATGTAATTGTTGATTTTTATTTATATATCTAGGTCGCGTGTCGGACAACGTACAAAAAAACCTGTTTCAAATCGAAATGTTGGCCATAAAACAATTATTATCTCATCTATTACTGTTATTATAATGTTATAGCCATTGAGAGCATTAATTTTATTATTATCTTTTATTAAACCGAGTCTACAAATTATGTTTATTATTCTTTAAGAATCAAACTTGAAATCGTACGTTTAGAGGTTATTGCAATGTTTTTCTTTGGAGTATTAATTTTGTTAGGTCTTACAACTTCGCAAGAGACTCTTCACTCTTCATTAGTCTTCATTCTTCAACTACAGCGGCCCGGAGATCCCTCCGGAAACATTTTTAAAATTAGAATTCTTTCTTTTTATAGTTCAGGCAGTGATATATTAGGTGTAGGACAATCTGAATTTAACTTACATAATTTTGAAATGTAATAAAAAGTTTTATGACATTTGCTAAATGATATGTATACTTTTTATGTTGCAATGTGGTACAATTTGCTCAATATGTGGGAATGTGGGCCATGATCTGTATTATGTGACGTCATCGTATAAGTCAGTCCTCGGTTTCGCGGCATGCGAGGTCTGATGTAACACTGTTCTAAATTACGGCTCCAGATTAAGAAAGTAAAATGTTTGTTTGGCAAAGATTTTGCGCAAATCGCGTAAGTAGTGTGTAATCACGAAATTCGCTTAAACTGACACGCAAAAAGCTTATGGCATAATACAATCGTTTTTATAATTTGAAACAACGGTTCGTTCAGCGTTGAGAACTCGTATATTTAAAAAGAAGCAATTGTAAGTTGAGTGGCTTGTATTAAATCAGTTCTTAATGTATTTTTAGTTTACATCCATGTTTGAAAGATGATTAATTTACACTCAGGATGTCTACTGATTATATAAGCAGATTAGGCAGGGTGGCAAAAGTTTGATCGATAAAATAAGTAAATGTGAATGTGATATGTATGTGAATAATAATATGTCAAACTTAAAAGAAAATTAGACTTTTTATGTATATTTTAAATGCCTTTCAGTTTCACTTATAATGATGAAATATGATGTAAATGGGAAACCAACACGAGATACTGGCATCGTAAGATTTATCCTCATTTCACCAGATATTGGGCTAATAGTACTGCGCAACGATCTGTGAACATGTTGTACAATGGTAATGTACCTTACCGCAGTGTGCATCGACCACACTCCTTTAAAAGATATTTAACGTTAGCTTCATTTTGGAACAATGAGTTTTCTCTCAGTAACACATCATACAATTATTTATCAAATGTTGGAATCCGACAGCAATTTGTAGTAGTAGTGATTCCATTTTGAAGAATGTTACAAAATACTTCCCTGCTTCCTTGTAAAAATTTAGTGATGTCGAACTTGCAGTATGGGTATCATACAAACTTTCTGGTATTTCTCTACTTCATCATCGTTATCATCAGCCTGTATTAGTCCACTGCTGGATATAAACCTCCTCGTATGGACGCCGCATAGTGCCCTGCTCTCAGCTAGCCGCATCCAGGATCTGTCTGCAGGCTTTGTTTTAAAGGAAGTCAATAAGAAAAATTGGAAAATCTGTAATTTGCATGCAATTTGTGAGGCCTCCGATTTCCCTCGGCATAAATCTACGGATTCAATTGATCATGCCTTTTGCTGTTTACTATCAAAGCCCGTGAGATCGGTGACAGCCCTACTGAGAACTCTTTTGAAAGCGGGCGTAAAACCGCCGAGTCATTGCGGTTATACAATTCACTAAAGTTAACGATAATGATATGCGCAGATGTAGAAAGTAGATTCACCATAACTATGATAAAAAATCATCAAGTTTTATGCTCAAAAGAAATAACAATGGGAATCCCAACCGCGGTTTCGTATTTTCAGATTTGATACAAATATTCTTTTAATAATATATTAAATACATAAGTATTGCATGCCCATTTTTAAATTTTACATAATATAATTATTTTATAATATGAGGTAGGCTCATAGGGAGAAAAAAAATATCGCACGTACGTTATTACGTACGTACGTACATTATTGGAATTACATCAAATGAAAGTAATTAATGTCCGCCCTGTAACAGTTCAAGTAAGTTGAGTTGAAGCTGCTATACAATATGAGAATACTTTACATTTATTCATACAATTATTAATAGATATTATTATTTATTCATACATACAGTCAAATTAATTTTCACTTTTGTTTTTCATCAATAGGAACCGTAGAATTATACTTTTAGCACGGTCTAGAAATGTAAATTTAGTAAATAATGTATTTTATAAATTATTATTAAATATAGGCTCTGTGTAGTAGCATACAAACAATAAAAAGAGATACATATATGTTTCCATAGCCTTTTTTCCGGTTATAAGTTAAGTGCTGCCATCTATCCTTCACTTCCAATACCAGTAAATGAATGTATAGACTATAGAGCGACGCATTTTGTACAGTATCCCTATTAGGGCACAACATTTATTGCTTGCTTTACATTACAGTTGGCTGTTGGTGTTAAATACGTTTGCCTATATTGCCTCTTTACGGTGTAGAAAAAACAAAAATGACAATTTCGCGCGGCTAATTTCTTCATGACATGACTTAATGTTTGTTGGGTTTGTTTCTATACTTAGATTACAGGTAACTACTCTTATATTCTATGGTATTTTTTAGACATTGTGCTTACATAATGTGCGGTTTTGTGACAATTATTATTACAAGAGAATTCAATTGTGAATAATTTTATAAATGACAGGACTAAAGTATTGATCGTTCCAACCCCTGTAGTACAAAAGTGACGTAAAAACAGTTACTTGTATGTTATTTGAAATGAAACTTTAGATTTTAAATTAAAAACATACTAGGAAATATAAAAAATAAGTTTCACCTTCACTATAAATCATTTATTAAGTGTTTTTTAGGATAACAATATGGATACAGAAGACAAGTTATATTCAATGTAAATAGTGTTATTCGAAGTAAAGCAGCATTTTCGTAAAACCATTTCAAGAGAAACTAAATGGCTAAACAAATTGCGGACGTTCAGATCCACGCCGAACAGCCTCCAGACGAAGTTGATGATCTCGACATAAGTGTAGACCTCATTGATGATGGATTGTACTTGGGTAAGGTCTAAAATTTACCTACTTATTCTTTTTGACCCTTTTTTAACTGAGGGGAGATTGGAGCGTAGAGCAGCGCGGAACTAAAAATATAAATAAAAGAAGTCTTTCAAACAATTTTTTTATTTCTCTAAATATGAATGTCTCAAATACAATTAAATTACATTTACAAAGTCTATGTTCCTTCTTCCGTCATTTGCCATAACTCATGCATAAGGTAGTTATTGCAGTCAATATAAAAAATCCTATATCAATAATAACATCAATTCAATTATCAATTTTATCATCCTGTATTTGGACATAGGTATATTAAGTGGAATCAGATATTCACAAATATACACAGGCATTATATTCACAGCCATTACCCTTGACAAATAGATGGAATGGATTATTCAATAATTTCATTATTTAACAGATTTAAAATGGTTTAGATCATTTGTGTGCATATTGATTTATTCTTGTGTGCCATACAGCTATCTTGCCTTGCTACACCGGAGTTTGTATCGAGATGTGGTGTTGATTTTGTAATAATGTTTGCCAGGATATATACCATTTTATCATCCATTTCTTAAACCATAGTAATAGTCGGAAATGACAAAATTGTTGCAGGGAATTTGGCCTGTGCTCGCGACTCCAAGATGTTGGAGAAGTTAAACATTACACACATCCTCACCATTGATCTGGTGCCGCTGCCCAGGTCTATACTGGAACGGACCAATCTTAACTTCAAATATATAAAAGGTAAAAATATTGTTATTATTATTGTTATATTATTGTTATTACACCAGGTCCGTAACAGGGTAGGCAGGGTGCGCCGAGTGCCAAATATCTCAAGCCTTACAAACCTGACATGCTTCGTCTACACTCATCACTAAATATTATTATCACTATCAATATTATTGCATGTTCTCTTAATGCAACATTATACTGATGGATGGTTTCATGTCATAAAGCATAAGTTTTTCTAAATCCCACTGTTGACTGTTCAGTGTTCTGAATGTGTCATTATTATTTTCACTGGTAAGTATATTTTGATTACTATCATTGTTAACAATAATTTCATTGTATACTTCAAGTTGCGGATGTGCCCAAAGAGGATCTGATCAGTAACTTGCCAGAATGCAATGAGTTCATCAAGCGAGCCATCAGCCAAGGAGGCACTGTGCTTGTTCATTGGTAATGTACATTTAATATTTGCTTATTTCGCATGCAAAATAATTTTATTAATTGATGCAGATTATGATACCGCTAGCCGATAATATTTCACTTGTGAAGGTGAAACATTAAATTGTCAATGAATTTGTTATAACACATAGAATTTTTTTGTATATAAAGGCTTTCAGGTTCAATTCAACAGCAAACAAGTATATGAATGGTATATTTAGTTATTTATGTTTTTGGGTTTCAGAGTGTTGTGGTAATAAAAATGCATTAACTTTCAAAAATCTTCATACATTATTTGCAATATTCGAAAATTGCAATATTGGTAGTTAGTGTGTAACGAAACATTTTATGTTACAGTTACTTTGGAGTCTCCCGCTCAGCGGCTGTCGTGATTGGCTATATAATGGAGAAGTATGGGCTCTGCTATGAAGATGCATTTGTATTGGTCAAGTCCAAGAGACGGTTCATTGGCCCAAATGTTGGTTTTGTTGCTCAGTTGAAGTTATTTGGGCACATGGGCTACTGCCTAAACAGGGATGATCCCAGATTCAAACAGTTCAGACTCAAAATGGCCGGCCAGAAATTGAAACAAGGTACGTCGTCAAACAAAACGTCTTATAATGTGATGCAATGTACTGTCACCAACAAAACTATTTGGCAAAAATTAATTGTAGGTCTTGGATGAGTGATTTAGTGGCTATTTTCAATCACATTACAATTAATAATAATAGAATACAATTAATAAAAGTTTCATAATTTGTTTAGTGAAAATCCTGCCCCAACTGTTTGCGGACCTGGTGAAACCCGACCCGGGCCTGATTCGCGAGAGGCCGGACCCAATTGTGTACCGCTGTAAGAAGTGTCGCCGCATCGTGGCCAGCCAGAGCAACATCATCCCACATCTGCCCAAACAGGTCTGCATCTCATATACAAAAGCATTTATTTGTACATATAAATTAAAATTATATAAAACTCAACATTTTAATCTTAAATTATATCATAATTAAAATAAACTGTTGACCTTTTGTAAATTACAGGTCAAAATAGAACTAGCCAAGAAAGGCATTCGCCCACCGCCTAGCAAGTTGACGGGGCTCAACTGTGCTGAGAATGGTCAGCTGCTTATTGAGAAGCTGAAGAGCCTGGCCTGCCAGATCATGGACAGTGGGGTAAAGATCGAGGCGGAGGATTCCAGTGAAGGCAATGCCGGCCACAGTCAAGCCGATAACGATGATGGACCTAGTCAGGAGGTAAGAATTCAATTCACATACTATAATACAAAGGTATTGATAAGGGCTTATATTTTGGTTGGCATGTGAGCAGGTGTTGGACGGGTACAGCGAGACCAACCTGGTGGACGCCAGCGTGGTGGCGCGCGCGGACGCGGCCGCCTGCCGTCTCATGTGGTTCGTGGAGCCCATGGGCTGGATGCGCGGCGTAGCCTCCGCACCGCACGGCAAGCTGCACTGCCCCAAGTGCGCCAACAAGATCGGCAGCTTCAGCTGGGTCATGGGTCAGTAGGCTGCTATCTATCTATAGAGACATTGTCCCGCGCACACAAGTACGTTCTTTGGCTGACATATAATATATATGGATATATGTTCATACAGTGTATTCACTAAATTATAAGAATTTCTGAAAACAACACTGATATTTTACAAAATCTAAATCATAGAGAATAGTTACAGTTGATGACAATAATTTACTTTCGTTTTAAAATATTTGATTGAATTGTATTCTTCATTACAGGCTGCAAATGTCCTTGCGGTCAGAAGGTGGCCCCGGCGTTCTACCTCGTGCCCTCCAAGGTGGAGTGGTCCAACATAGTGCAAAATGTTCAAGTCACAGTTTAAATCTCACATCTGCATACTGTTTATTATGTATTTAACAATGTCTACACACAGTTCTTATTCAGAATAGAAAATGAACTGAACATATTTATTAAAGAGTATTATGACGTTTCAAACTAGCTATTTGTAATCTATGATAATGTAAAATGTTTTTCTTAATATAGTAAATAACGTTATCTATACCCTACAATGTTCGAGTCTTCCCAGTTTATTACGTAGCACTGAATTCCTACAACTCTTAAATACATTCTCCTATGAAGAAAGAGTAAATGTGTGTCTTTATGAATAGTATTTATTTTTTATTTAAATATTGTTGTTATCTGTTACTTAGAAGCTGTAAAGAAAAAATAAACTATGGTTTTGATACTGTCCGTTTTATTTATTGAGATTTTGCATTGAAGACAAAATTGTAACTAGGAGGTAGAGTTATTGCTTAGAGAATGCGCGGGGCGACCGTCGCGGAGCATGCGCGGGATGTCGGCGAGCGCGAGGCGGTGCGCACGCATGAGGTGCGTCTTGCGCTTCCAGCTGTCGGTGAAGGCGCGCGCGCAGCCCGGGCACTGGTACGGCAGCTCGCCCGTGTGCGTGCGCGTGTGCCGCGCCTGCGACCAGCGCGCACTTTACACACACACACACACACACACTACCAGGAATGTGAACAGACTGCTATATTATAATTTTTTATTTGCCATACTTGCTATATTGTACGACGAGAAGTACATCCTATTAAAAGTACATATTTCCTGTATTCTCACCAGAGCACTAGCGTCAAAGAACCCCTTGCGGCAATGTTTGCACACGTACACGCGCTCGTCCTGGTGCCTGCGCTCGTGACGCCGCAGGCTGGAAGCGGACGCGGCGCGAAACGCGCACGACGAGCACCTGTACGGCTTGTCGCCGGTGTGCTTCCGGATGTGCACCTCCAAGTTGCTGGCTGGAAATTGCATTATAAAATATATTATATTACACATTTGGCTGTATATAAAATGTGTAAAATGCATTTAAATTTACTGAAATAAAGCGATCGTTTTCACAGTAGGCGATAAAATCCCCTTAAAAGCTAAGCTAAAGCTAAAAGTAGGATTAAATTAGTACCTACATCATTTAGAAAGGTAAGTTTGTACTAAAAAAATATTTCACTTTCAAAGTGGGGAGGGTATGAGTAAGTTTGAGAACACACAAAAGATTGGAGTTTGATAACATATGACAAGTGGTGTATTTAAGAAAATCACTAAGCTTAATACACAGCTTAAATTACCAATATTTCCATTAGTTTTAAGGTAATAATTGTTTTCAACGGCTACCTTGAGCAAAACTCCATCCGCAGAAAGAACACAAATATTGCTTCTCATCTTCGTGCACTTTCATATGACATTTCAGAACACTTTTAATTTTGAATCTATAAAAAAAATAGTACCTATAATAGTATTTTATTATAATTTGAAATAAAAAGGAATTTAGGATGCTTATAACTACAATTCAGCAAAAGCAATTCCATTATGGTAGGATAACAACAACAACTTCAACAAAATAGTTGCAAACAGTAAATGTCACCAAGTTACTATAAATATCCAGAATTGTATATAGTACATACACCTGAAATACAGACTATAGTAGGTATTATATAATGGTTGGCAACTCTATTTTAAAAGGCTTAGCATAGAACAACAGGGTATAACTATGGTATACATCCACGAACTTGGAATGACGGACGGTTGAGTATTTAACAGTATTTATAACACAATGCCTATACACCACCTACTGGCCAAACAATAAAGAGTTAAATAAATAAATAATCATACCTCATAGCACATTTGTCACATGCGTATGGTCTCACATCACTGTGACCTTTAGCATGTGACATGAGTTGTTTCCTTAGCTTGAACCGTTTACCGCACACATTGCAAGCAAATTTCCGCTCGTCCGTGTGTGACACTGAGTGATATGCCACTTGTGAGGGCTTAGAGAAGGCTGGAAATCAAGAGAAAGCTATTTAATTCATTGACTGGTATGTTGATTTACTGTTTATGGATTCTAAATCCTGAGCCGAAGGTTGTAGTTTAGACTTCCACTCAAGAGAGATATGTGATGAGTGTGGCCGTATTTGTTTGCAATCATAAAAAAATTATTATATACTGTGTCCTAAGATATAATTATATTATCACAGATTCATACACAATTCTAAACCAAATATCTAAATATTATTTATTGTCTACTAAAATTTGGTACAATAAATATTCATTTTGTATGAAGTTTGATAATTCAAATAACATACTATATATTGTAAAAATAACAATTGTATATAACAACATTGTGTAAATCATTACAATATTGCCAAAACCTCTGACCCCAGCTACTTACTCTTAGGGCAATGTGCACAAGTGTATTTCTGACTGCAATGTTCCTTCTCCATATGCTTAGCAAACCATGCTTTAGAAGTAAAGCTCTTTCTGCAAACCGGGCATACACTCTTAGCCTCAATATTCATTGCCACATCCACATTGTTCTTCTGCTTATCCAGAGGTTCTTGTTGCTCAATGTTGGCTGGTAATTCCTCTGTGCGCTCATCTTCTTGGTTTTTATTTAGAGTGCGTTCTTCTGTTAATATGTGATTCTCCTTCTTAATTTCATCCTTAGATAGCTCTGTTTTTGTAGAATAAGCCGTGCTACCGATAACTGCACTGCACAGTTTATAATCGGGCAATGTTAATTTAAGACTACTTACGGGTTTTTCATGGAATTCTATTTTCTTGTAGCTCTCCGGTTTAATTATAATGCTGGTTTCACTTCTCGATATGATATTTTTCAGGGTGATGTTCACATTTTGTGCGTCTTTGATAAACATGAACGCCGATTCTATTTTGATCACGCAGTCGTAACAGAATTGTTTTGGAAGGTTTTCTTCATCTGTAATCTAAACACAACACAACTAATCAACGGCAATTTCAAGTTTTTTTGACGCGCTAATTAGAGTATGTAAAAAAAATTGCTGATAATAACATTAGGACTACAATACGAGTTGTCAGTTATTTAACTACTGTCACCAAAATGTGTACCTTGATGTTAGTACAAAAACAAAACATATCTACGACTCTCTTGTTGAAGTTTTCTCTTTCCCAAGTCGCTACTTCTTTCATGCAACTACGGCAAAGTTTAGATAAATTCATTCTGCTCACAATTATATCGAAAATATTACATTATTATGTTTGTATACAAATGTATTGATTGATTTTATTGTATTCAAACATTGAAAGTCCTTGCAAAGCTGTCATATGTCAAAAGCTTAGAAAAGTTTTGACGTTTTTTAGAAACAGCTGCAAATTCTACAATTTTAGCCTAGAAATTATTCAGGAAAAGCATTAAATATTGTTATTATGCCATCAAGTTAGAAAACATTTTTTGAAATAGTAGTGCATGGTAACGAGTTATCAATCCGTAACATTACAATACCCAATGGGGATTATAATCCCCAGCCGAATTAATACTGCCTACATATTTAAGTTAAAGGTTATAGTGACCGTCACACAATAAATTCGTTATTCAGTTCATTAAGTTTTTAGTGGTTTCAGTGTATTTGAAAAGAAATTACGATAACTGTTCTAATACGTGTGTTGCCGAAAGCTAAGATCCAAATCTCCGGATGCGTCTGGAAAGATTAGTAGATATAATAGTAAATGGTCGTAATTAAAATCTCAAGGCAATATTGTTAAAAAAAAATACGTGTTTAGATGTTTTACAATATAAATGACATATTTACTTAGTAATAATAATAAACTTTAAAGATTTACTTAAATATCTCATTTAAGTAAATCCTAAAAGTCATATTTTTCGCATTAAATTTTAATTCATATCTTTTACTGCTACTACGGTAACGAAGCAACTGCTTTGATAATTACCAGGTGAATGTTTATTACGTTCAGTGCACAGTTATATATACACTTGGCAATGATAGAAGGCCCTAATAATGACATAACT
>DWEM01001157.1:0-15290 GCA_018245935.1 Agara belti belti | reverse complement strand
TATCTTTGTAAGTCTATATTATATTTTCCTTCACACAGTAACTGGGTACGCTGGAATAGATCTCTTATAGGAATAAGCTCACCTTTGTAAATTGGCGTATGACTCACAATTGTAATTTTTGTATTGTGTACAATATATAATTCATAACAAGTCTTAGAAGAACAAACATGCTGAGCCAAGGTTTAATGATATTTAGCATTTGCTGTTCTCTAGATACCTCGTCAAGACCTGGCGTGATGGTTAATAATAATAATTATTATTATGTTGACTAATGAACAATAAATATTAAAATTGAATGTTTTTGTCATTTAGACAAATCGGTATTTTTTTAACCTATTCTCAGTTCAAGTGATTTGCACTATTTGCTATCTGTAATAGTAACGCTTTTTTTAAAATATACCAACGCTGCCAACATGCCATACAATAATAAACTACCAACATCAAGAAAAAAATTAATAAAATGTTATCTGTGACTCAAATTTTCCCTAAGTAAAAGGAAAAATTTATAATTTAAAAGTTAATTTAGTTACAGTATCTCATCTGTAAAATAAAATGAAGTCGGTTAAAAAAATAACAGTCAGGTAACATCCCATTTAAAGCTTTTAATGCTACTTTTGTTGCATTAGATGAGCTATCTTGAAATTAGCATCATACATTTCTATACTAATAATCCTACAAGGGCAAACCCTATTAATATATAACTATCATGTTCTACATATTTTTATTCACGATAGAGGCTTATTTTGTTATCATAGTAGTTAAGTAACTTTATTTCATTTTTTTTATTTTATATTCTTTTTAAAGTTGCACAGTGGTGCCAAAACGAAATCAAGTCCTGGCAACTCATGAACCGAGAATTTTTGCGTTAGCTATTGAGCTGCTAGGAATAATGACGAAGTCCATCGCTGTTTGCCGTTTTATATTCCATGTGTCCCGTACCACTTGGATGCTGTATCTTTAAATAATCTTATCTTGTTGCTTATTGTTTAAAATGTATAGAAACAAGAAAGACGTCGATAAACACGTGCAAAATTTGACATCGAAACTTCCACTGAAAGAGGTAAGCTTCAACATTTTCAAGTGTGAGTACGAAATCGAATTTGGTAATTTTTTTTACAAATAAACCTCTATTTCAGTTCCAAACCAGAGCCTACTCCATAGCTAGGCTCTATTTTGAAGTAGCAGACTACGCAAGTTGCCAAAAATACGTAGAGCAATATCTTACTCAAAAGGATAATAATGCTGCTGCATACAAGCTCCTCGGCTTGGCGCTGCAGAAACTGGGACAAAAGGAGAAGGCCTTGGAGCATTACAAAACGTCCTTTGATATAGATCCTACACAAACAAGCACAATTTTGGACAGTAAGTACTTGATACTTCAATTTCTAAATCACTAATGAAGTGACACAGCTTTATGTTGAGGTTATTACGCCGAATTTTACTTTTATTGCTTTCGGCGAAATAATGGTTTCTGAATATTTGTATTTTAAATTTCAAAATACGAACTTTTAAGATGAATAGATAACACCACTTTGTATAGGATTGTTTTATAAACAGCCACAATGTGTATATGGTTTCATGAGAAGTAAAATACTTCTTTATTTTCTAGCGACGGTTAATATTTCTTTATTACAAATTGACGCAGCCATTTATTTCGTGTTTTTTCTAAGAAATTGTTTTGTATCAATGAATAAATGAAATAGTCCAATTGGTTATGTGTGAGTTTATAGTGAACTTAGTGTAAATCACTGATTGAAGTTTTTGATTAACACTAGAATAAGCCTTATGTCAATCAATAGTTTTCACTACACCAAGTGATTGCTCTCCAGTGCTTGAATTCCATAATCAATCAACTCACAATTGACAATGGAATGGTCTGCGTATGGCTGTAAGAGCCAAAACGCCAAGATCTAACGTAGTCAGATGATGGTTATTGAATTTGGTTGATTAGCCAAAGGTACCACACAAGCCAATCAAAATTGTTCAAATTCCACTTGATGTCATTGATCACAAATCAGTACTGGAATTTTAATGCACTATTGATGAGCTCTTCAGAAGGTCAAAAATTTTAGATATTTGAGTGTTGTGTATAGGGAAACGTTTTCATTCTGCTCTATAATAACTTTCTGTGGATTTTGTAATGCTAAGAATTACATTATGATGGTATTAGCAGTGTCTTATCTATTTCCAACTACTACCATACACCGCTTATTTAACTGTAAATTAAACTTAGTGTACAATATTTAATTTCCAGTATGTGAGCTGCTTGCTGATGACGAAGTTGAAATAAATCCTGGATGCTCCAAGTACTGGTGTGAAAAAGCAGAAGCTACCTTTCCAAGACATCCAATAACATTTAAACTTCGTGAACGTCTTCTTACTACATCCAATCCTGATTCTGAAGCCTTAGTGAAATTTCTAAAAGCTGAACTTACAGCGAGACCTAAAGATGTGACGCTTCACACCCGTCTTCTAAAACATTATTTACTTAATAACCAAATTGGAGAAGCATTTGATCACAGTTGTAATGTAGAGTTTGATGACCAATTTTTTTTAAATAACTACACCTGGTATGACACACTCTCCGAAGTCCTTAAACAAAATTCTCTCAACACCAAGGACTGGCTGTATCAATTACTTTTACTAACAGTCAAGGAACGACTCTGTGCTTTGAGTCTAACTGAAGTACCCAATGGCTCTTCAAAGAGTTTAGTAGAGTCAAACGATCTTCTGTGTACTTATGATCAGGCTTTAGAAACTGTCTACAAAACGGGAGCTCCTGGATTAGGCGAATTTCATTCCAGTTTAATACACCATCACCGTGGGCAGCTTGCATTTCACTCTGCCACATATTTATTGAAAAAAGCCAAAAAAAGTCAAATGAGTTGGCGTGAAGCAACAAAATTAGCAAGCCCATTAATGTTAATTGCTTGGCAAATAATACCACTAGATCCTAAAGTAAATTGGTTAAACCATGCGCCTAAAAAGCAACAGAATGCAGTAAACCGGATTTTTTCAGCTGGTTCATATAGATGTTCTCAGTCTGGTCATTATATATTATCAAATATACAAGAAAATAGCCAAGTGTTTTTAGATCACATTTCACAGTTCTGTGCTGGTGCTCACTGGAGGGACAAAATTTATGAGACAGTATTCCCAAGTAGAGATCAGATAGTTAAAAATAAGTCATCTCATCTGATGTCAAATGCTTTTAGCACTCCAACTCTTAGATTGCCACGTAAACAAGAAGTAGAAGCTTATGATGATGACGCTCAAAGAGAATATCCCAATTCGCTACATCATTTTGTCTGGATATTGCTCAACTATAAAAATTATGCTAACTTTAAATGTTCTTTATTTGACATGCTAGTGTCAACTGCAAGCAATTATGGCGCTGAAAGTCTTAACAAACATGACGTTCTTGCATTTCTGTACAGTGCTACATTGTCAACAAAAAACAAAGATGATCAAATGGCCATTCATAATCCTGGCAAACCCAACATACTACCTGCTAACATTACTGACTTATTATGCACACTTTCACAAATGAAATGGTGGGATTGTGCATACAAATATAGCCAAAATGAACTAGGTACAGATTTAACCGGCATATACGCAACATTAAATAGCGGAATTGAAGTAATAAGGTGTGTTGATAATCATGGGCTCGATCCTAAACTGCTTTGCATACTTGGTGGCATATTTAGGGAACAAGCAAAGCATAGTATTGCAGTAGATGAAAAAAACAAGTTACAAATGAGAGCTTGCTTATATTATTCCTCTGCTATTAACCTCCTTGAGAAACTCAAAGGTAAAGTTGTGTTAAAAATGCCAGATAAGAGATTATTTGATTATACACACAAGGAATTTGATACAAAGGAAATAAACACCTTAATAGAGGAATGTAAGATTTATGTTGCCACCAATCATATTAACGAAGGAGAATTTGAAAAAGCTGTAGAATTGCTATCAAGCCTTAAATCGCCAAGTGCCTATTACTATCTCAGTGAAACATACAAGAAATTGGCATTTGAAGAAAAGAAAAATTCTTCTGATGTTGAGTCTGAAATGAAATTTGTTACTTTGTTAAACAAAGCCAAGCATTTTGCATATAAAGCTTTGGAGAAACTGAAAGAGACCGATATAACCTATAAAGATAGTGCACTGTACTTGGATACTCAAGAGTTAATTGAAGACATTGAGTGTTGCATGAATAAGATTGACCCAGATATTTCAAACTCTGCATTAAATGACTTTTCATCTGATAATGAATCAATAGGTGGAAATGAATTTATTTCCTTAAGATCTAAATCAAGTTTATATAACAAACAAAAATTAAGTTCGACTCCGAAGCCTTCAAAAAAACATATCTCTACATCGAATATGACCAACTACCGCACTGCTGTGGATACGCAAATTTTAGAAAGCAGCGTGATGGATAATAACTTGTTAGAAAGAATAGAGAAACAAGTTAAAGTTCTGCAAAAAAAAGACACTGCTATTAATGACTTTATGGAGCAGACAAAAGAATGGTTTGACGAAAATCGTAAACTAAGTAATCAAATAATAAGTACTATCAACAACAACATTCAAAATACTACAGAACAATTTAGACTTCTGAAGATCTCTGTAGATCAAATAAAAGATCAAATAGATGAATGTAAAGTTGAATGTAAAGATGTTGGCGATTTAAAAAAACAAATAGTGGAGTTAAAAAAAGAAGTAAACAAATTAAAAAAGACTTCTTCTGAACAGACAATAGATGAAACTGAGTTGTACAATTTCGATGAAGAGCATAGGACAAATGATAATGTTACAGGTCTTGGAGCACAATTGCCTTTTGGACCTCAAGTTATGCCACAATTTGCCCAGCGTCTTCTACCTCCTTTTCCAGTTCCAACCAATCCTTATCAACTATATGGACAAAATTTATACAACCTGTATAATCAATATGCCCAGTTTCCTCAAGTTTCGACTATTCCGGGAGCTCCTCCAATATTTGATCCCACAAGATCTCAAACCAACTATCCTGGTGTATACACAACTCAAGATCAAATGTATTTAGATGTAGCTAATCTTGTTGCGCCAACAATGCCAACCATGCCAACCATACCCACAGTACCAACAGTTCCGGCAGCAATAACAGTACCAGTGCCTGTTGTTTCTTCAATCTCGGCTGCACCTCTTGCCGGTTCTAGTTCTACTAAATTATCAGCCTCAACATCTAAAGTGGCACCAAATGTAGAGATCAAGGACAGTTCCAAATTACCTGTGAATGTAGTTATTACTTCTTCGGATCCTTTACCTGCATGCACGTCTACTCCGGCTCCAATACTGAGTGTAACCATCCCACCTAAGCATATTAAAGGTAGTCCACATAATTACCAAATACCTATGCCGTCTGTAACTGACACTAAAGAGGTAACATCTTCAATATTCAGTTTTCCGTCGGCTGGCAGTAAAGGAGTTACATCAACTACAACAGTGGCAAGTTTGCCAAGTTGGAATCATTCAACAATATTTGCATCTAATCGGTCAGAAAATTCTATTACCTCGCTCAATATAACTAACAAACAGAACAATGATTCAAAAACCGTTGTCGATGGAATTGTTAGTGGGCCTTCGCCAAATAATAGTTTAAATAAATCTAGAACTCTATCTGAGAAAAGTAATACATCGATTGAAAATTATGACCCTTGCCCGGACTTTAAACCAATTATACCACTACCAGCAGAGGTAAAAATAACTACTGGCGAAGAAGATGAAACTGTTATATTCAGTTCAAGAGCCAAATTATTCAGATTTGTTGATAAACAATGGAAAGAGAGGGGACTTGGAGAGATAAAATTACTGAAGCATAAAATAACTGAAAAAGTTCGAGTACTTATGCGCAGAGAACAAATACATAAAGTTTGTGCAAACCACATAATCTCAGCAGAAATGGAAATTAAACCCATGAAAAATGAACAAAAAGCTTACTTCTGGGTTGCAAATGATTTTGCTGAAGAGACAGTTATATTGGAAAAATTCTCTATTCGATTTAAAACAGTTGATTTAGCTAAAAAGTTTTATGACGCTTTTGAAAAAGCTCGACAAGAGGCTGCTAATTGTAACAAAAAAGAAGTAAGCATTAAATCAAACGAAGAATCAACAGTAATTAATTCAACATCCAATGCAGTAGTGACAGTAAATAAAAGCGTAGCTGGTGACGGCAGCAAAACTGTTATAGGTGGCTTTACCTTTAGTACTGTACCCACATTTAAACCTGTATCAGAAAATACCATTACTGTCCAGAAAGCTGAGAGTGCTGGTAACAAAACAAATATATTTGGTGGATTAACGTTCAAAACAGCTACCAGCTCACCATTTGCTAATATATTTAACAATACATCATCCAATCAGAACGCAGATAATCAGTCGATCCAAAGTAATACACCAAATAAACTCAACACGTCTGATGTTGTTGAAGAATTTGAACCCACAGTGGAATTTAAACCTGTTATTCCCTTACCTGCTCTAATTGATCAGAAAACAGGGGAAGAAGATGAAATCGTTCTCTTTGAACATAGAGCCAAATTGTTGCGATTCGATGCCACTGCGAAAGAATGGAAAGAGCGTGGCCTTGGTAACATAAAATTACTCGTACATAAAGATAACGCTCAAAAGGTACGATTATTAATGCGTCGACAACAGATAATGAAAGTATGCTGCAATCACGCTGTAACAAAAGAAATGGTTTTTAAAAAAATGCCCAATATGGATAAAGCAGTAACATGGTGTGCCAAAGATTTTTCTGATGGTGAATTAGTAGCCGAAACATTCTGTTTAAGATTTAAAAACGTCCAAACATGCGACAATTTTGTTTCTGCTGTCACAGCCGCTCAAGCTAAAATCAACGACGATTCTAAATTTGTTAAAGTGGAGCAATTCTCAATGAAGCCGTCGACGCAAGCTGATTTTCTTGACAAATTTAAACCGAAACCGGGATCTTGGCATTGTGAAACATGCTACACTAATAATCTTGAGAACTTTGAACAGTGTGCCTGTTGTGAAGAACCAAAACCCAGCGGCAGAAATAATATTACCAAAAGTATGGTACCTGGATCTTACAGTTTTGATAAGTTTAAACCTAAACCTGGTACTTGGGAATGTAAGGCATGTATGATACGTAATGAAGCCGACAAAAATATCTGTATTGCTTGTGATGCAAGTAGAGATACATTAGTGCAAAAAAATGACTCCAAATTTGTACCATCCAATCAGACACTAACATTTGGCATTCCTGGACAAACACAAAGCAGTCTTACTTTCGCCAAAGATACTGCCTCACCTTTAGTTTCAGGTTGGGGAGACCAATTTAAGCTTAAGGAGGGAACTTGGGAATGTAGTCAATGTTTTGTACGAAACAATGAAAATTTAAATGTGTGTTGTGCCTGCAATAGTCCCAAAAATATGGATGATACTACAAAGACAATCAAATATAATTTTGGCGCTATAAATGCTAGTACAAAAACCAAAAATCAGGTTACTAATTTGTTTGAATCTCCAAGCACACAGAAATTTAATTTCGGAATTCCTGCAAATCAAACTGATATCGTTGTTTCGTTTGGCGAACAGAAGGCTACAACAAGTGTTTTTGCTATTACTAAACAGCCGTCTGCAAGTGACGGTCCTATCAACTTTTGCTTAAAAAAGACTGACGAAAGTACACCAGCTAAACCAGCTCTACTTCCGACTCCTCAATTAAATTGGACAGAAATTAAAAACTTTGATTTTATGGGAATAAAGCCTAACGATCAATCCATCAATATTTCATCAGATTGCATCAATCAAAAATTAAATGTAAAAGACATCTTCAGAGTAGACCCCAAATATGGTGTTGAAGATAAGGTAAGTTGTTTATAATTAAATAGATTAAAATTTAAATTTATTTTTAATTCTCAGATTTCTTACTACGAGACATGACCTGTGTCCAGCAATGGAACAATAAAGGGGTCAAAAAATAAATTTTTGTTTTTTTAATATACAGATGTATATAAATGGTTCAGACTGATTTGATTGTTCATTTCTAAGATAAAGGTACTGTAGCTTTAACCAACAATATGTGATTTCACAGCAATCACATATATCAAATTAATATTAGTTTAGTATGTGTCCAATGTGTTTTTTTATGAATAAAACCAAGACATTCTTTAATTATATCAAATGTACCCAATTTTTTATAAAAGTTTTGATAATAGGCAAAAAGCCTTTCTGGAAGATTTTGTTCCCATGTTATTATTGTCTACTTTTGTATTTGATACGTGATAGACTTCATATGCATTTCATGGAATTCATAAAGCTATTTTATTATTCTGTAATAATTGCAATATACAAATTTACACACTTTATTTTCTTTAAAACAGAAACAAGTGGAAGTAAAAGCAGAACCTGGATTAGACGATGTAATATTTGTCAAAGAAATACAAGCCAGTGCAGAAGAAAAAGAAAAGGCCAGGGAGCTTCAGTTACCAGAAAATTTCTTTACGTATAAAACCAAAGACCCATGTCAAGGATGCCGTGGTTGTGGAAGCGAGGATGAAGAAGAAACTTCCGACCCTGTGAAATCTATTAAAGTACAACAGAAGTTTGGCTTTGGTCTTTCAACACCAGTGAAATCATTAATACCAGCCTTCCAAAGTCCATCCAGTTCAATATATGCAACCCCTACTAGCTTTGAGAAAACAGTAGATACTACGATATTCCAAACCCCATTAGAAAAAAAAACATCTAATACTAGCTCTGACAATAGTGTGGAGGAGAGTGATGTTACAAACAAGGAAAACACATTTTCTTCAAGTACTAATAGTGGCATGAATAGTTTCATAATTGGGAAGGGTTCTATTTTAATGCCACCTAAACTTGGCTCCGTGAACATTGCAAATGATGATAAGGATGGATTAGTACCAAATTCTGACTCAAAAGTGAGTGAAACAAAGTCAATATTTGGTGACAATTCAATTGGCATTTCAATGAACAAACCTATTTTTGGCATGAATGAAAATAAAACAGAAAGCGCTGCCGAAACTGTAGTGAAGTCTATCTTTGGAACGGATGACCAAAAGCCCGTTAACTTATTCAGTAATTCTTCACAAGGGAGCATATTTGGTCCTGCAGCTATGAAGAACTTTGGATTCACTAACACTTCAACAGGTCAAAACACAGTCTTTGGAAATGTCTTTAATAATAACTCTACAACTAGTTTTGATGCAATAGCAGGCGAGAATAAACAAACAGGGGCAAATGTAAATACAGATGATAGCAGCTCTAAGGATGTTGAAATTGAACCCACAGAAAAAAAAGAAACACCTTTCAAAATTGATAATAGTCTAACATTTGCAGCTCTATCAACTGCTGGCTCTGGATTTAACAATGAAAGTAAGTATTGTAAATAGAGTTTATTGTAATGCAAATTAAACGGTCATATAAAAACTATCAGTGTTTTCATGTTTATATACTATTATAGTTGTTTTGTCTGTTTCAGAGAAAACTGATTTTCAGTGGGAAGGAGCCGGTCAGCAGTTGTTCGGGGCAAAGAGTAAAGAGGCGAGTGATAAATCTACAAAAGAAACAGGTGCAACGAACACATCCGGCGCCGGCGCTGCGGATGACGAAGATTACGATCCACACTATGAACCGATTGTACCCCTGCCGGAAAAAGTTGTTGTTACTACAGGAGAAGAAGATGAGGTACTCATTTCGTTGTATACTCGTATTTGATCCTATTTTTTTCATCAATTCATATGATTCCACTGTGGGCTGATCTGTAAAGGGTTAGTTTTCAAAATGTCTTAATATTATAACACTGAAACTTGTCTCAAGAGTCCTGCGATGCATATTTATTCCTGCTCTGGTTATTACTTACAGTGATATTCGAAATTTACATAAAAATATTCAAAGATTGTAAATACTTACCCTTTGCCACGATCTTATCCATAATTGTGTATTTCCTTTCCTTTTATATGTAATAAAGAATATTTTCCAGGAGAAACTATTTGGTGAACGTTGCAAATTATATCGGTACGATGAGAAAACTCGTGAGTGGAAAGAACGAGGTATTGGTGAAATGAAATTGTTATACCACCCCAAACGCAATTCATATCGGCTATTACTCCGAAGAGAACAGGTATAAATAGATATTATATTTATCACTAATATATTTTTTTATGGCTTACAATAAACGTGGTGGTGCATTTATATAAATAATATCTACAATAAATAACTTAAAAAAATTTCAGGTACACAAAGCAGTTTTAAACATGTTGCTATTTAAAAACCTGGTGTTGCTGCCGATGAAGAACACGGACCGCGCGTGGACGTGGGCCGGACAGAACTTCGCCGAGGGCGCGCCCGAGCAAGAAACTCTAGCAGTGCGCTTCAAGTCTATAAAACTCGCTACCGTCTTCCACGAGAAAGTTACCGAGTGTGTGGAGGTAACCATTGATATTTCTTTATTCCCGATTATTTTTGTGGATCTCGTGTTTGCTGGGTCAATGTGAAATTCAAGAGACTATAGTTAAATATCTTGGGTATTTTCCCTGCCTTATTTGATGGCCTCGTAGTATCGCCTTACACTGAAAAAGGATTACTAAATATTGGCGACATTACGCTTTATTTGAAATTTTATTGTCTAAAAAACGCTGTTTTTATTTAAATACCCAACTACTTATTCTTATTTAAATAGAAATTGCAAGCTGCGCCCGAGGAGACTGTGGAGAAGACAAAAGCAATATCTTCAGAGGTTACTCCGTTGAGATTACCAAAGCATTTAGATACCAGCGCGCGAGCAGACAAAGATATTTCCGCGAAAGCTACTGAGCATTCTCAAGCCGTAGTCACTTCAAACGAACAGCCACAGACAAGTTACCAAGCACTCAATACAGAATCTAATCAAAACAATCAGTTCAACAAGGAATCGCAACCAGATATGTTCAGACAGGTATTCCAAGTTAGACAAGATGACAAGAAAGATGAAGATGGTGACGATGACGATGAGGAAGACGACGAAGATTATGATCATGATTATGATAATTCTGAGGGATATTACAATGAGGTATATTCACCAAATAGTCTATCGATTACATTAGTCAATGATTAAACACTTTGTAATCCTTCATTTATTCTTCTTCTTGTCGTGCCTCTCCAACTAATGAAGGTTGGCGGTCAGTTCAGCATATTTCTTCCGATCTTTAGCGAGGTTGAACAGTTCGGCGGCACTGGCGATTCCTGTCCACTCGCGGATGTTGCGTAGCCACGACTTTTTCCTACGCCCGACTGACCTTTTCCCTGCCACTTTGCCCATCATTATAAGTTGCAGGAGTGCGTATCTCTCATGCCTGAGTACATGGCCCAGGTATGCAACTTTACGCACTTTGACGGTCTGCATGAGCTGGCGGTTTTTCCCAACTCGGTGTAGCACTTCAGCGTTAGTCACCCGGTGTGTCCAACTAATAGCCAGCATGCGTCTATAGGCCCACATTTCAAATGCTTCTATACGTTTCCGGAGATGCTCCTTGATAGTCCAAGCTTCACATCCGTATAGAAGTATGGGCCATATATAGCACTGCAGTAAACGGGTGCGTAGCGACATCCTAACGATAACGACACCTAAACGATGAAGTTGGATTTTTACTGTATATTTACCACAATACAACAAGTCACAAAATAAGTTCATGAATCAATTATTTTATACTCTTCTGTGTTCGTATTCTTGTTAGTTAACAAGAACACTTTCTTTTTAATCTGACACCCGTCACGCTAAAGTAGAGCAATGACCGTCTCAAGTAAAACCGTGTCCCTCTTTACATTCACTGCGGTCAAAAAACATTACCCAGAAATGCTTGAGAAAATAATGCACTGAAGAGAAACAGGGCCATTTAATATTTAGCAATAAATAAAATTTTTGAATGGAATAAAATTTCATATTTGTAAATTATTGCGTTTTTATAGAGAATAAAACAAGTGACATTGTTTCTAGTATTTAGGTTTTAATTATTTTTATTTTAAGCAAATATGAGGGTTATTTTAAAAAAAATGTGTTGACTGTTAGTTTTGGGTGCAGCAATTGAACATTTATTCGCTGATATGTACCGAGGAGCAGCTAGCGTTATTACGAATGTTTTGAAATTCAAATGTATTGTACATACTTATTTAGCACGCGGTGAATACTACAATTTGCGTCGTCGTAAATTACTTTGTAAAACTATAGCATTGTTTTCGATCATTAGTCATTGGGATCGTTCTAGTATCGCAATTGTGTTTACAAGTCATAAAATAACTTAGCATTATTTTAATTCTTATTCTTGTGGTAATGATTACGTGTTGCCATCATTAACAACACAAAACATTGCACCAAACCAATGTAGGTAGGCCCCGGGTGGACTAAATCAAAATTTTGATGTAAGTTATCAACGACGGGAACTAAACTGGTGGTTGGTGATTTTTATATTTAAAAAAAATTTATGATAGTTTTAGTGTAATTAATAAATTATGTCAATTTTAATATATTTTAACGTCATACGTTTGCCTTTTAAAAAAATAACATCTCTAACGCTGTCGTTATCGTGTAGGTACTTGTTTGAATTTCCTATAGCCCGTTGTTATGTTGTTATGGAGAACATTGGCCAAATAATTATAGGTTGACTGGCCATTAGTCGTTTCATTATCGGGCAAAACTTGTTATTAAGCTACCGACAACAAGAATATTAAAATTTATTCTTTAATCTACATCAACCCTGAAAATAGGATTCTTCATAAGCGTAACTGTTAGGATAACTTTTAAGTTACACATAAATTCAATGAAACGTAACCGTAATGTCTATCAATTATTGTGTTAATATGACATTGACATATCCTGTGAAATCCGACGTCATTGTTTTCCTTCAACGTCCTTCAATGTCACGCGCGAGCAGGTGGAAATTGACATCGAGTTTTTCTATTCAATGAATTGTCACAGTACAGATAATAAAGCCACGTACAACTTTTCGAATAATCATGTTTTTTTCGAGCAACTGTTCGACTACTTATTATTGTTACATTATTATGACTGCCCTCTTTAATTTAATTTAGCAATGCGATTGAGGCCTGCTTAATGACAAACAGTACATCCAAGGTGCAAATACTTTCGCATTGATTTCGTAACGTACATAATACATACCATACGTAGCCTACGCACGTACACATCTTCCATGAAGTAAAAAAGAAATAGAAGTTAATTACAGCTAAGTACAATCTATTAAGTCACGTTAATACATCTTATAGCGGTGCACAGTTGAATTGTATTTCACAAAAAAAATGCACGCGTTTTCTCACTAGTATAGACACCGTTAGTTTCACTTTCAACAAATCGGGCACGTGCAACATAGTAAAGATGAAACAGCTCCACGACAGCAGTACGAGAGAGCCGTGGAGAAATCGTTTCACTGGCATAATGTTTTGGAGTCACCGTTGGTTAAGGTCACTTTATATTAGCGAAATCACTTCCGCTCCTCGCTCGCTAACAGTGCTTTTCATATACCATCGCTATGATTGACAGACGGACAACAGATAAGTTTTGATGGTAACTCAAATTGCTATGCGTGAAACGACATGATGTATCTTTCATTAGGAGAGTTAACGTTGACTTATATTGAACACCTCGTGACTGTAACGCATTCTGTTTACACCCAAAAGTCCGTTCGGATACATGGAATAGTATTATCTCATCGATAACAATAGAAGTTAAAATTAAGATTTTAATAAGTTTTTGTGATAAGTAGTTACGAAAACATGTTTTTGTCAGTCGGCCATAATATTATTCTCTAACCCGGCAAGTTTTTACAGTATACAGTTGACTAATATTATAAAGCTGTAGGTAATCTTTTTAAGTGAGTTTGTACATGGGAGGTTATTTTCACAACTACTCATCCGATTTTATAAATTCCTTAATAAGTAGAATGCTACGTTATCACCTAGTGACATGTGCTATATTTTGTTTCAACTAATAATAGGATGCCTATTAAAACTCCAATAATGAAACTCAAAGTGTACATAAATGATGATAAAACAAAACACTGTACTACGGCTTTATCATTATTATCTACCGAAAGGTTACCCAACCTAATTCAAGCAGCTTTTTTTAAAAATCAAAATCGCAACCGTGCAAAGCTGGGTTCACTTCGCTAGTTAACTACATAATGCTTGATTTGTCAAAACTTCGTATTTTGGCATAGGAATGGGAGTTTTTCCACTAATAAAGAGTACTTGACCATGATGATAAATAATCACATTATCAAATTACGTCAAAATCGGTACAGCAGTTTATTCGTGTTGCTCGAACATACTATGAGCCAAAATTAACAAAAAACGATTAATTTTTTAAGTGTATGCATTGAAGTTTATATCAGAAATCATGATCTTGAAAAAGGTATCGTATGGAATTTTGAAAAACATCTGTCCTTTAATCACCGTACCAGTTTTGCAATGATGTCTCCTGTAAACCAACATTTCATATGCAATAACAATAACTAATACAATAACCTTGTATTCGTATATGTAGCCAAGACACACATTGTCTACTTGTATACCATAAACAAACAGCAACACGTTTTAAAGTCAGTAAAGAACTATGACCTATTAAGACACGACATAACAAACATTCTCGTATCAGAACCATCACTTACTAGAGAGAGTGGCGTATGACTGATTATGGAACAAATGAAGTATAGTTAATTTAAATACTTTAGATGTCTCCTTGCAAGGTAGGTAGTTTCTAAAATTTACGTAATAATAGTCTTAGTGTTAAGCAGCGTTTTTTATTCATTTTGTTTTTGTTAAAACATTTAAATGCTTAAAACACTAAAGGATTGTTGTAACACTTGTTATTGGATATTCGGTGAGTTCTCAAACAATCCACTTGATGAAGGATTTATTAGTATTTTAAGAGCAAGTGCACAACTAAGATTTCATAATCGTAACATCAATGTTAAATTGTATTGAATTTCTAAAGTGTTACTATTCCGTGCACTGTGAACGTTATGGGGAAACGGTTGTGACATAACCGCCACATGCGGTAAGCCGCATTAAGGCAATTATGGCAATTATATTGTGGTATGTTCAATCATATACATTACCCAAAAATTGCAAGGGTTTTCCTACATTATATAGGTCAGATGTTAATTGAGTATAATCTTATTTTGTTTTATTTTATTTATGTACAAAATCCACAGCCTTTAAAATAATACAAATATATAATGTTAATTACACTTACAGCC
>DWEM01001156.1:0-15298 GCA_018245935.1 Agara belti belti | reverse complement strand
TACACCGGGCACACATCCAGACTCCGAGTCACTACTAGAAATTCTAAATTAGAAAAATCCAATAGTACCCGACCCGACCTAAAAAATGTAATTTGCGGAAATTAGATAATATTCAATATTCATCATAGGTCGTTGCGTGGGCTGATAGGATAGATAGGGCGTTTGCAACTTAAAGCGCATTAAACAGTTTTACAAATTAATGCTGTCGATTTTTTTCACAAATAGTACGTTTACACAAATATTATGTATCTTTCAGGGTACACTCTACTATACACTATACATATAGTATAGGCTAGTATCTACTGATTGTGATTATTAAACTAAGTGCCCATCAGCATGGCGCAAGCATCGTCGCGAGACCCCGGGGACTGATTAGGTGTCGCCCATCCCTATCGGTTATCTGTTATGGATGTTAATTATTTGCACGAAATGTGATAACTGAATACACTAACAGTCCGTGGCTATCGTTCCAATTACAACAAAGCATTTTCTTGTCTGAGATATTTGTGATAGACGTAACATTCTGTGCGACCTATTTACGTTATACTTACGTAAATAACATTGATTACTTGGTACCTGCATGTAACATTTTGTGCACTACTCGTGATTTTACCCCAGGAAACTCATTTATTTCCGTCGTAATATAATGGATCCCGTGGTCAAAAAGGAATTTTTGTCAAAGCGCATCACCTCAGTATAAAGGTAGTTGCGTGGTTATTGGGGGCGGAGTGGGCGCCCCCCTCGGGCTCAGGACGCAAGTTGAGTTCCAGAATTTCGTTATGACGCACCGGGCTTCCTCTATAGTTCCGTACAAACAATGGATCCCGTTCGGAGAATGACAATAGTAGATGACGTGCATGCCATGTGTTACTCGGAAAATCGCCGTCTCAAAAGATTACCTTTAACAAAAAAACTACCAAACTTGCTTCGTGATCTTTTAATGAAATCATTCGTTTTATATAATTGAGAAATAACATAAATTGAAAAACGTGAAAGTATCCCTATATTCAAACTGTAACCTATGAAGTGTCTAAAATCACTCGATGTAAAATTTGCCACACATATCTTAATTATATCAACCTATTACAGAATAAAGTTGAATTTTTGTAGTATCACAAGAGAATAATAAAAGAGAGATAAAAGTATCGCACTGTTGGACACGGTTTTCTATAGTCAGAAAAAAGAGAAATTAATTAAAATAGTAATCAGCCACGTTGATTAAGTGACGGTGTGGTGACTTAACACTACTTGGATAAGAATATTTGAGGGCGCAATATGAAGAGTTCTCAGGAGTATGGGTTTCCCCGTAGGTGATATTTAAAACGTACAATTTAGTAAAGTCAAAGGTGTTAGGGTATGAACCTAGAACTCCCGGGAACTTGACTTTATAGCACTACTTTTCTAATAGCAGTATTTTATTTTGTAGTATACTGTAAAATAGAATTTATGTAAATGAATAATTATTACCGTCATTATAACAGCTAATTCCATATAATGGAATTGGTATGAAAATGTAACCAATTTATAATTACAAAGAACACACATACTTGTCTATTTCATTTTTCATTGAAATGCAGATAAATATAGTCGACATAAAATTTATCAACATCTCTAACATTATTAATAATTGCCTCGTAGACAATAAAAAAAGTGTACACACAACATGCAACGCTGTTACTATCCTTATTCAAATCGAATTTACACGTACAAAAGTAATCCAATTAAGAAGATTTGTATTCGATATTACCAATGTATATTAGTTGTACGTTATCTAATGGAAACTGTAAATAAGTACATAAATAATGCAAAGGGCGGTTATTTTCAAAGCGAATTGCGTGAGAACGTAAGGGTGACGCATGCAGGGTGTCTAGACATCTACTAGTTAATGCCTGCGGTTATACCGGCGAGGAAATTTGTTATTAGGGCCTTGACACGACTTCATACATTCACAGGTAGTGTGTCCCTTTGCACAGTGTATTGAATGGGAATACTTGTACATTGATTCAAAAGTATCATTTATATTCCACCAATCTTCATGATCAATGTAAAATTCGGTTTAGTAACGGCATTGTTTATTTCTTACGGCAACTTAATTAAAAATTCTGCTTTCTCCTCTATCCGGTCCTACACTATCGTGATTAGAAAATGAAATCTTCAACAACACTATCGTTAGTTTCAAAAAAGTACGGTAATAAGTACACATAGAGACAAAGGTTTGAATTTATATGTGTATAGATTATGAATGTTCGCCTCGCGCCGCCTCATTGCCCTTGCAGCTGTTACTTGTTAACCACATTAGCATAACGCTTTAATTAATTGCTCGTCACTACCTACATAATTGTTTGTCAGTTTGTATACGCTCCATTGAGGAAGTTTGTAACGCTGAATCTGCTTTAGAAGTTACGTTTAATGATTGTTACAAAGCTGCTCTCCGGATACTTCCGCCTTTATACTAGAAGGTTGTGATAAAGTTTTATAAAACACGTCAGTAAAATGCTGTAACTTAGCTTGTACCAAGACGTGGTTATTATTATTTTTACGTACTTACCTTTGTCCGTAATGAAGCTTATAAAGAGCCGTATAGAGTCTGAATCTGAAGTGACCGGTATGTATCTATTAGAGGTATCAATATAAATAAAGCCGCAAGTTCCTCTAGCACGAAACTTTAGAGATCAGCGAAAATTATCTTCTTAGTCTTCGTACTTTAGGCGTAGGTAATAATAAATAACCTCTTTTATATCTTTATTGACATAATGGTGTCGTCTTTAAAAGCTTGCACCGATGTGTTAGTCAACTGATCATAAAAAAAATCGACATCGCATACTCGATGGGCAAAAAGTTTCATCGAACGAAATAGTGCAGCGACCCCGAACGCTTTAATTTAGCACCTATTCCGTATTGGTATACGTAACGTCGTCTGCTTAGTATTGTTCAGTTGACAGGGCAATGACGTTGGTTCGGCGCAGCGGTTCGTGTCGTCTCCCCACGTCCCCCCCCCACCGAACTCCCTCTAGCCGACGGTCGACGCTCTCTAAAACGAAAAAGGAAGCTAAAGGATAATCTATCACGCCCGAGGCTCAGCTTGATAAAAATGAACGATTAGAACATGCAGCCTTTGATTTTGGAACCACGTGCGAAATTCATACATTTATTTCTGCACTCATTTTATGTCATACCTTGCTAGAAGTTGCGATTGAGCGTAATAGGCAATCTGTTTTGATTATCACACTAAATTGAGGGCTGAGAGTTTATTGTTTCAACGTTTTCTCTAGGTCTACCAAAGATATGGGAATGAATAAAACCGATGAAAGCCATAATTTTGACCTTAATTTGTTGTACGCAGTGTAACTAATGATGCAATGAAAATTTGATCTTGAAGGATTTTTTGGTAATTCAGGTAAGTTTCAGTGTTTTTAATCTTTTCTAGCTGTTTAATGGAGTGTCTTTGCAATATTTTTGTCCTATATAAATTAATTGACAATTCTGGGCATGAAATGTTTTGTATAGTATCAAAATAAACAATTTTAATTGTAAACCTAAAGTAAAAATTGTATGGAAGATAAATTTATTAGTCAAAATGTTTGCTTTTTAAAACATTAGGGAATATCAATGTTGGGCAATTTCCTAAAATACTTGTTCCTGAATATCTCTTTGTGGCTTTTATAACACCCTACGCCGGGAACATCTGAGACTGCGGCGTGTTTGTCTATTAGGTCATACCCTACGGTGCATTACTCTTTACCTTTTGGAAGGGGGTGCTAAGTTCAGACGGGTGCATGGAATTCGGCGGCGGCGAGTGGAGTTCAATGGCCGGGCGTAGACCTACGCGCTACGCAGCTACGCCGTAGACCATTTAATTTTATTACCTTCCTAACTGAAAAAAAGCTGACGTCTAGAACAGATAAAGAGCGAGCTTTTTCAAATGAAACAGTATCGAGAATAGATTTAGTATTCGTTTGACTCTATTGAATCTCTATTGAATCTTCTCTTTATATTTGTTTGCCTGCAATACATTAAAGTTAGTCCTGATAATTTCGAGTAAATTATTGATATTTGCATTACATAATTCTATGTCATATTACCTTAAAAAAACAGAATTGATAATTTGATTTTGTTTTGAATGTCATTTATGTGAATATCAATAGATCGTAAAGATAGTCACATCATTTCAAAGTTAATGTAAATTGTTTTATGCCTTCTGTTTTGAGTATCAAAGTAAATAAGACAGAAAGTCAGTTATCAAGAATGTTTTGGCGTGTAATACGGTCGTATAACTTAGTGGCATGCCGCCCAAACCTGCCGAGGAATAGATATCAACTACGAACCGAACTCTTGCCAGACGAGATAACGCTGTGGTAAGATTCCACTTTCCAACTGAACATTTTGGGGGTCCTTTGCACATCAAATAGATTGGCTCTTTATAAAAAATGTTTGATTTTCATTATCAGGAATTTATTATTGGCTCCTCATGAATAGACAATTTCATATATAGTTACATGTTTTTGAATCACTTACGCAGATTGCTTTTGCTTTTTCTAGTTTTAAGAGCACTTCTGCCCTCCGTTAACAGTGAATTTCTTCAAAGTTTTATAGGCTTGGTAACGTTGATTCCCTAAGTGCCGAATCATTTTCAGATGCCAAAAAAGGGATAATCAATATATCTTTTTACTGGCTTTAATTTTATTGACACTATTCTTTTATTTTAAATCGTATCTGATATTTTAAGACCATTTTTTTTTTTTAAATGATTGCATAATAAGAAGACATATAACCAAGGTAATGAAATATAAAAAGGTTGAAATTTGGATTTATGTCAACAAAAGGAACCATAGTTTAAAGTCCAAACGCACTTGGTAAGATTTTCCTTAAGATATTCCTGTCAGTTTGTAAGGTACCAACATTCTTCTCTTACATGTTTAAAAACATTCTTCAAAATATTTTGAAGTAGAAATTTTATGCCAAGTTTTTTTAACGATTATACATAATATTAAATGGTAACGTTTACACAATGTACTTAGATTGTGTGAACATTACAGGTTAATTGTATTAATAGTCGTATAAGGTATTTACTAAATAATTATTTTAGTAAGTTTATTAACTTTCATTTATTAACGCCTGTACATAAGGCCACTAATTCTTTTAAATATTAATCGTGAACAATACATAAACAAATAATGCTTATAGTTATCTCAATTATTATATGATATAATGGACCAACGTGTAAAAGTTCTAAAGGGCCTTTCTCGTAATGCTTCTTCATACATGTTACTTTCTGTAGCTCACTGGTTTTTTGGCATCGCGTCTCCTTTGTTAACAGAGTCAAGTTGGAAGTTCAAAAACAGAAAGAGCTTCACTTCGTTTTTCGTAGCGTTTCTTATGCACAGCGTTTTTAGAGCATCATTCAGTGTCCTATTTTTAAGGCGAGTGGTATTCCAACACGGTATTCGAGTAGGCCAGTTTTCGATCCTTTTACTGAGGCACGAAGAAAATAACAAACGCAAATTGTTTTCTTTGTCCAGTAGAATTATTTACATTTGCATAAACACATTACGTTATTCAAAAAACAGACAGACATACATGTAAGAAAACTTTTTTGTTTTAATTTTCATTATCAACCCTTTTATTTTTCAACTGTTGGGTATGGTTTTTCTGTCATAATATTGTTTATTCGTTTATAATAATTATACTTAGATGTGAATGTGTTTGGTGCTATAAGTTTTCTCATTTCTTTCGTATTACGTACGCTGATATTACTTTTAATATCGTGTTAACGGTAAAACGCTTGAGGCGATCTGCATTGTGTGTAAGCTTCCACTTTGTGGCCGTTTTGCAGAGTGTTGTTCGTTTTTGCGTGCGCCGCTCGTAATCATAGCTAAGGGGTATTGCGTATTGGTCGATCGCGCAATACTTACTTAATAGAATAGGTACATACATTTTTAGAAAATCTTTTCAAATAAGTAGTAAATAAATGCTAACTTAATATAAATGTAAATATTCTTCATTTGATTAATATCTAAATTCAAAATTTAAACAGTATGTTTTTTTTTATAAACAAATTTTAATTACCATCATTTGGTGTGACCTACTGTTCCGGCCAGTGATTGCACAATTCAACGAACTTTATTACTGTTTGTATCAAATTATATGGCTGATATTTTTTGTATTTAACTTCACATTACAATTCATACTTTGATTAACAAATAAAACTCTTAAGTTTAACGTGCTCGAAGCTTTACAATGCCCTAACAATCGATATCAAGGGTAGAGCATGCACTGCACAGATATTTGTTTTTTAACGTCAGTTAGTTCATGTTAAGTAGCCCGGAACTTCACATTACAGTGTTTTAACAAAAAAAAATGTAGAACTTTAAAACATTCCGACCACATACAATGTAAGCTAGAAATCTGAAGTTTTGATTATGGAGAATTTATATATAATTGGTATATAATATTTGTTGTTATACTTTTATGTTTTATTTATGCAAATTAATGTATTGATATTTTTAATTCATAAATATGTGAAATTATTTTAAATAATATTATTACATATAATACATTTTCATTAATTGTCTTGAGTAAGCGCAATGATAGTAATGAGAGCATATGATTTTTATTGAAATACTGTATATTTGCCAAATGTTAAAAGATACCTACCAAAAGATAGATAACTAGCCAAGCTGGCATATACCGAAATATATTAGCCTACTGGTATACGTTTAGCCTTCTAATTCGTGGGTTCAAACTAGAGTGCTATTCTTGACACGCAACGCTAGCTTTATAAATCTACGTTACTTGTAAAATTAAATATTACTTACTATAACGGCGAAGGACAAGCTCGTGTGGAAATCTGCAGGCGTCAAAATAGTATTAATTTAGGTGCTTGGAGTTTGCTAACACGCACTTGGTCATGCTAGTTCACTATGGCCTTAAACCTCATCGCTATGAGAGAACACGCATACCTAGCTGTGGACTATTAAAAAAATTAAAAAATGTATATAAGACAACTATGTTTAAATTGCTTACAAAGACTTGTTTGGTGCGAAGGATACAAAATCCAGTCCAAGCGTGTAAACGCAGAAAAAATCCGGATATAAATCTAGATATAATTTATGATTGTTATCTCGTAATGGTGCGTATACAGCGTGTAATATCCACGGGAATAATGCAATTTGTAAAGATAGGAAGGCTAGTAAGTTTATTTGAAATAAACGTGTATCATATTATCTTCTTCGTTTTCTTTGTGTAATAGTTATTTTATAAGTATAATTTTGGTGTATGTTGTTCATTCAAACTCTTTCAAGGATTAGTAAGAAGTTTTTAGTTGCATATACACGGAATTTGTAAGTAGTGGAATTTTGTCTAAAATAGATAGATAATAAAATATATTACGTATTTAAAAAATACATGTGTTATATAAAAACATAGAGTTCACTCGCAGATATAAGTTACACGTGTAACGTGCTTACATCTACCGTAAACGTAAACGATAAGCAACTATGTTTATGTGCAAAAACTGTCCGTTGGCGTAATAATGTAAAAAGGGCGTACGTTAGCGCATAATCTTTAACCTCTCGTCGGTTCCCACAGCTGACAGCGGCCGGGCAGGAATGTTGGCTCTACGGGAATCCTTTTCCAAATAATTAATGCGATAAAATAGTGCGCGGCGCGGGCGCAGAGCGGCGCGTGACGAGCGCGCGCGCACGGTCACGACGCATGCGCGCCGCAAAACAACCAGAGAGGCCGCACGCGCGACCCCCGCTCTACCACCGCGCACTGGAGCCAAATGGCTGGTTGCTGTCGAGACGAGTACATTACTACTTAAAGTGAACGAGCTGAAATTTAAGTGCGGTCAGTTAAAGTAACAGTATTTCAAGAATAGAAATGTTTATTCTCAGATTTAGAAAACAAAACATACAGTAAACAAGTCTCCTTCTGTCCGGATCGAGCTTGTTTTGTATGCCTAATCGCTATAATATTCTTTCAAATCAACTGAGGGTAAAGTAAAAAAATAAGTAGCTAACTTCAATAGAACTAGGAATAAATATAATAATGAATTGGGGTATGCAACATATAGCGTCTACTTATACCGCCTTTTCTATGTACTTTTGTGTTTTTGCTCATACAAGATCATAGACATCATGATGTTTATAAAAATGATTTTCATTACGTGATCAAATATTCATAGTAACGATCAATGTAAATGAAACAGGGTTAAAGTCGTGTAAATAGAGCGAGCTATTTGGACTCGTGCGTCCCTGCATCCCGCGCTTCTATTTTATTGAATCAGGACGCTGGCCCGGCGTGTCCTATACGTGCGGGCTGCTTGTGATTCATGCTATGCAGAGATATTCCAGATTTGAGCTAAAATGAAAACCTCTGCGTTACGTAACATGATCGTTTTTAATGTTTGCAAAGAAATACATATAATAAGCGATGGATTCGATTTATTTTATGTCGTTGATGAGGCTAACTCATATTTATTATGGCAGTACGCATGAGGTACTTATAACTTGGAAACAAAAAAAAATAATGTGAAGAATGGCGGGAATTATGAAAACGGAAGAAGAGGCACTTATAGAGAAAGGAACAAATCACGGGCGCGTCTGTATAGCGACTCATATTAATTTTATAAATATAATTACAACGATTATTATAAGGAATATTGAAGAAAAATGAGTTACATTAATAATATCGGAAGATAGTCAACGTTTTAATGTTGTCTTCGTATGGATAGATTTGTTAAATCAAATTCCAACTCCACTCCACATTCACTTCCACTCCAACTGCCGATTGAATTTTAAAAAGTTAGTGCTACTGTTTATAAAGTATAGTTGAACACTAAACACACATGGTGTTAGCAGTTGGTGCCAACACATAGTCACTGAGCCGCCATTCGGCCGTCAATCGCTGTCTAAAGACGCCTTAACTGATTATTGTGCGTGCGTCCATTTTAATGATCCCGCTCTTATTTCTAAGAACTGCCCGCGTCTTGGAAACTGTGAGCGCTCTCTTAAAAGCTTCTTTGCTATTTAATCGTTACAGAATTATAACACATTACAAACGATTAAAGAATAAATTGTGATTTATTTAACTACTTTGTATTTAATATATGTATTGTCTTCTATGGTTAACTCCTAAAGAGTACTAGCATTGCAATAAAAAACAATTCAAATCGGTAAATATATCATTTTTTAATTTAAAATACTTCTTTATTCTATGATAATGTGAAACATTTGACAATTGATTATTTGTCCTCGCACCAGGTGGTATGGAAGGCTCAGGATCTAGGCAGTGGTAATGGTAAGGGAACCCTATCCCACGCAGTGGCCCTGTAATGGATGATGAATGGATGAAGCGGTTAAAAATACCGTACAGGTGGTTTTATCACCTTTTAAGGATCTGTCGGTATGGAAGGCGAACTAACGTTGTCATTAGGGGTGGCAGCCCTTTCCGATCTATACAAATAAAAACAGTACGATCCACTTTAAGGTTGTTTATAGGCCCACGGAAGGTTGCACTGACCGCTTAATACCAGCCTGCAACTATATACGTGTTTATTACTTCCACAACAAAAACTCGATTGTTATCGGTAGATAGATTATTATGCCAATTCCAGGTGGCAGTATTCGTGTTGTTAGGTAAATATTTTAAGTTCCCTTATCAACTGTGTTGATGTGGACCAGTAATTGGTCATTATAATTTAACTGTATTGTTTCATTAAAAAAAAGTGGAAATGTAATGAAATAATACGCTGTGTGTTTTTGTTCGGCTAATTTTAGTCAGATTCATTATACAAACGACTTGAATAACAAAAATTTCGATACGTGACACGTGTGACAAACACGTGTGAATTTACTTCTTTAGTTATGTTACTCATAACTTTTTATCGAGACCGCAATTGGATTAAATTGAAACAAACGCGGCATCGGCGCGAAGCTAATGGAATTCAAATATCAGAACAATCAATATTGATGAATTGACTGTTGGAATAGTCGAAAGGCGTAATCGAGTAGCATACGTCTGACAGGTGACAATACGTTTAAATTCACATGTCACCCCGCGGCTGCGACCGAGATAGGATTTTGAGTAACGGGTTATTTCTTTAATTTGACGACACGCCACCGCTTACCGACATGCAATTACTCGCGTATCGAAATATTCTTACCTTACAATGTATACAAACCTCACATTACCTCCATTTATGAAGACCAAATTAGTCACAATTAATTATGCTAAGAGCATTCACTTCGTTATCGCCGCGCCATCGATGTATTGCAGAACCAGTAATATCTGTAAACACGGCTTTGTGTATGCGAATTGAAAAGCTTTACTTACGCCCCGTCACACAGTCTCGTATTAATTACGGAACAAATTACATGTTCTTTATCACCGTCTTTTTTTTAATAACAGGCATTGTTGTTCATTCGTGCCAAGAAACGATTCTTTTCGGCCAGTGCCTGATTTAATTCGATTTGTGCACGACTTGCCGCGCCTGAATTACGATGTCTTCATCATTCCCCTTTAACGACTTAATTTTTAAAATATTTTTTTTAGCACAAAGTTTTTCGATTGTCGCAAGTTTGAATCTACTGCACGATGCATTTTGACATACCTAAAAGTCTCCGACGAAAAGAACACATATTGAACAATATTTTTTTCTTTTCTTCATACCTACAGGAAACGATCTCAAACAAAAATGAAATAATCTAGCTATCAAAACCAGTAGACGTTTCCATCTATGGCTTATTGAACCTATTTTAAAATCGGGAACGCATAATTATCTACTGCATTACAATCATGAGTTAAATCTGCAATTTTAAATTCTACGAGCAAAACCATTGTGAATACTGCTGGTCACACTAGTCTAGCGCGTAGATATTAAATTCATTATTGAATTTGAGTTTAAGACTGTGTTTTGTTAGAGTGTAGAATCGTTGACTCATCGTCTAATTGGCTAATATCGATCAAAGACAGGTGTGCAAATATTAAAAATCGCATGTATAGTCTACCCATGTGTAATCTAAAACTCTTGATATGCCATTAAGAGATTAAGTAACATAGTTGGTTCTCCTTTTCGTTAATGGATAGAGTTGGTACATGTTGATATATTAACTAATAAGCTTCACCGGTGCAAATTTGAAATCATTTCTCTTTGAAGTTAACTATAGCCCTATTGACGTCAACTAGTATTATTAGCTGTTTTTATGCTTAATAAAAACAAAACTATAGAGAGTAGACTAGTCAAACTTATGCGTTTACGCGGCGTGACTCCAGTTTCAGTAGACTTCAAGCGGTCGAGATCCACAAGCGGCGCGCACCTGCATCTAGATTAGTGTCGCACTTAGCTTCTGAGGTCTGCTCTAATGACTCAACGTAATTGTCACTTATTAATTATTCAACAATTACGATATAATATTGCAAAAGGATATTACTGCGTCTGTGCCATGATGGGATTAATATTGTACAAACTCCTCATTACTTATTACCTAAAACACTTTCTATAAGTACCTACTGGGCAATACAATTTTAAAATTGAGTACTTAAGCGTAGGTGGCATTTTGAGTAGGTGGTCAAATATTTTTAGCATGACAAAGAAAACCCGAATACATGATTTTGTCGACGTAAATAAATTGGTCATGATTGAATCTTGTTACAATTTAATGATGATATGCTCTCAGAGCTCCTGCAACACAAAGTCGTATGCATTACCTAGTTAAATAGTATGCGTGCTTAAGTTGGAGGTTCTCTCGTAAGTGATTGCAATCGCATTGCTATGTCATTTTTGCAGAAATATTTTTCTATAGATATAACGATAGGATCAGTGTGGACCTCGTTATATTCGTTTCTTAACGTGTGGCTAGACTGATGTCTATCGTATGACAGATGAGTGCAGTACATTTATGAATTAGTACGTTGCTTATTAATTAACTCAAGTCAATAAAATTTAGCAGTAGTCACTTTTTATGTACCTACAAAATATAATAGAAGCAAGGTTTGTTCGCACGTCGTTTTCATCGAAGCAAGACAATCTTCAAGATAATAAACGATAATTTTATGAAAGTTTTAATCATATTTACGAATGAATATAATCCTGAACGGGTCATTAAAGTTATTATTATATACACAGTTTTTTTTTGTAATTCGAAGAAATAATTACAAAAATTCCATTTGATCATTGCAGGCAGATATGGACGTACAAGAATATTTTAAAACTTTTTGAAAAATCTTTTGGATATTTATTATATTTATATCATTATGTCATAAAATAACTGGTATTAAATTGATACGATGTCTGTGGATATTTCATTTGGAATTACGAGTTACTCAAAATTGTAATCTTGTTTGTTGATATGATAACGACGTAAAACATATTGCACAGTTGTGACAAATGAACATTGCTAGACTTGTCTGCCACTGCGTTTAATATTGCGTTTCATTTTCTACATAATGGTTTTAATATTGTCTAATATTACTAGTAGAATTTGTCGGCGTAAATCTCCGAATACTTTATCGTTCAAACTGCGGCTAGATGGATTGTAATTGCCGTAAACTTAAAGGTTATCAGTTATAAAATCTCTAAAGCTCGCTAGCTATAATAGTATTTTACGGGTTTGCGCGGGCGCGTGCCTTACCATTGCGCCGGCCACGCCTAGGGCTTCAGGCTGAGTTTGTTTTAGCTCAGTCCAGGCTTGTTCTTGTTTCGTATTTTTTAAGAAAGTAACATTTCACAAGTTACAAGTTCTTATCGCTTCTTGGCTTCGTACACTTTTAGATAACTGTTTCTTTATTAAAGGTTATAGAGATTTAATAAAATACTTCGACATAACTTTTGTTTGTACAAATATGGTTAAGTACCCCATGTTGCTCACTTATATCAAAAAATATATTTATGAAAATATTATAAATATACAAAATATTTATTTATATTTATATCATTTTTCATTTAATTTTATTTATTGCGAGTAATATTATTTAGTACACCGGGGGCAAAATTTAAAAAAAAATAAAATTAGGTTCTAGTATTTTATTTTAAATAGTATAATTGTGTTTGCTTAATACAATTTAGGTTTCCATTACTTATTTTATCATATTTTTAACTACTTGACGAATACAAAAACAAACAGAAAATATATTTTTATCAAATGAAGAAAACATCACTGGTAACATCATGATGAAGCATTTTCTCTTATCTTATATTGTGTGAATGAAAAATAACAATCTCATGATAACGTACCAAACTTACGAAATACAAACTCACAAGCCAAGAACAGGACTCAGCGAAATAGGCGAAGTGGACGGTCAATGAGAAACAACAGATCGTTTTATGATGGCAGTAATCTTAGGAAGTTTTCTACCAAAGTGAGGAATGATGAACATTTTGTCAACTGTGTGACTTAGCCTGGAAATAGGCCTACGAGAGAGGGACTTTGGGAGAGGCCTTTATCTAGCAGTAGACTGCGGTCCGCTGCTGCTGATGATGATGATAACTTATGAACTACTTCAAATTTTTGGTCACATCACATATCTGTAAATGAAAAAAAAAAATATTAATAAATTGTTAAAAAAATTTAAAACCTCCCATCTTTAAAAGTTGGTGTGACTGTAACAGATAAACTAATCAGTAGCTTTACGGAATTGGTTGAGCAAAGGGCACGATATAATATGTATTATCAGCGTGTTGCCGTTGATTCTATCAAAATTAATGTATCTATAAATCAAAACTTAATTACTTAAAGAATTTGGGTTTTTTTTGAGAGGCTAACCGTATTCTTCCAGACTGAGCTAAAATGTTAGCTGCCCCTGGCATAACGGCACGACTTTCCAACGCACTATTATCTAATATCGATTATTATAGACACCGATAACGAAACGAAAATAACACCAATTTCCAGAACTGCGAACGAGATTAGAGTTATTATCAGAAAAACTGAAAAGCTATGATTTGGGTTGTAAAAATTAAAATTAAAGAATTTTCTGGTAAAAGGAGTAGCAGTATTTACAGTTTCTTCTGAGTTTTGACAATATACCGTAAAAATAAAACGTAGGCGTCTTTTAGCGCATATTGTCATCATTGTATTATATTGTTAAGTTATACTTGTAAAAGATATATTTTAATAATATGATAATGATTTACATTGTAAAACAGTGTTCGTTTACTTCAGTCCTTTCAAAATTTCGTTTTACGTCGATGATGAAATTGAAGGACATTCAAGTGCGGAAATACGATAGATTTTTTGTCATTCTTATCCGTTACAAAACAAAAACCGTCACCGACTATTAACCTCATCAAAGTTGAATACTAAACACACGTATTTACCTATGGCAATCAAATCTCACTTCAATACAGTTCGCGTCTGGCGTAAAGTTAATTCTAATTAGCAGCCGTTACTCCTATGCCACCAAATTAATAATGCAATTCATATGTAGATTGACTGTATAAAGAAACAAACGGCTGACCGACTAGGTTAAATTTAAACATCCTCTACATATGTGAAGGACATTTCAATTTACACAACATTGTATTTGTAACTACTACGACATTGTTCGAACATAACATAACATAACATAACCGTTCAAGTTACGTATTTAGACCCTTCTATTATTGCATTGCTATTTATTGCAAAAAAACAGTATTTATTTATATGTATTATGAGGGAAATATACTTAATATTTTCATATGTATGAACACGTACTGTACGTTTTAGAATTTAGTAAATAATTTCATTATCATACATCGTCAACGTAATCTCATCATCAATCAATCATGTTAACGTAAATCGTCGAAAAATGCTCAGTATAATAACATGTGATGCAGCAGTTCGTAAATGTATAACTATAGGAATAGGTACTGTATAGATATTATGAAGAGGTTTGGGTGCTTTAATAAAGATATTTCTTAATATTAGTATACTGCAAGCACTTTTAAGTACATTATAAAGTAAGCAGCATTTAGCAAATAGCGCTGTATAATAATACAAACGGTACACGCGGCGACTAATTGGCACAAAATGGGGTAACAGCGGGGCGAGCGGCTGCACTCCTCGCCACGTGCAAATATTAATTGAGTAACGTAATATGAAAACATGATGATGCTTCACTATTCTATTTAGTAGACCTGAAAATACAGGATATAAATAACGAAATACTCGGAGACATGTTTCTTGGCTGATATTAAGTTAAAGTAAGCGAAGAAAAATTTTTTGCGCTGTTGCACTGATGTTTGATTACGTTTGTTGTAAAACAGCGCTTGCTTAACTTTATTGTTTTGGTCTAAAGGAAGTTAGTCACGAGATTTTTT
>DWEM01001155.1:0-15300 GCA_018245935.1 Agara belti belti | reverse complement strand
GGTTGTAATCCATTAAATTCTGTAAACGGGACACGGGTCATGTTTCCGTATGTACCACTGTGTTTGCCATAGACCTGACAATGCGGCATTGAAACATTATTGTTATGGTAGTGGGTCACCGGCAAATTTTTTAGGCGTTCGCGTATGGGTCAAAATGTTATGTCAAGTGTTAATACTAGAAACATATGTAAAAACTATAAAAAAGTAAGCTGATAAAAAAAATCCAATTATATTGCGAAAATACTCATTGGATACATCCCTAACGCGAGTGACGTTGGTGGCGACTGGCGCGTGGCATGTCGTCCGCCGACTGGTTCCACGGGTTACCGCCGTATCTATATTAAAAATTCCACATGTAGTGTTTCATTTTTTTGTTCATTTCTAAACACATAATTAATACAAACGAATGCAAACTTTTTTGTTGGTCACCGCATGACAGTTGCATAAATATTAAAATAGTCAGGGATTACAGAGAGAACTTTTGTTTCGAATATTATTTAGGTTTCTTACAAGCGTAGATATCTTTTTGTAAGAGCAATAGAAAACAATAGTTATGTTAAAAATACAATGTATGTAAATATTTCATGCCGACATATAAAAATGGTCGTTGGGCATTATGAAGTCGCCGCCAGATATTATACATCTTCGATACCAATCAGCCAATTTCCTTGAAAGTCTAATTATTTTAAAATAGATATTTCTTTCTCTTTAATTTAGAACACATTTATCCATTCAAATTTTATACATTGCTTGATAAATTATTGTCCAAGCAATAAGGTCAAACGATATGGTAATGTCAGTTATATCCGCCTAGGGGGCCTAGGGGATTAGACCCTTAAGTGATTTAATTTTTTATCTTTTGTAATATATTATTTTTATGTAATATGTAATAAGAAAACACATTTAAAATAATTGTGTACATACAAGTATAATTGACGAATATTTAAGTATTCATTTTTATAATTCAGTTATGTCGTAATTTAACTCTCATAATAGTTAAATAATCCATAGAGTGGATGGTGGTGAGAAGACATACAAGATTTAGTATTATTAAGCTCCATAAGTATTCTTTACCAAACATACATAAATATATGTATGCTAAGCTAGATTCAATCAAGCTTAGCATATATAAATAGGTACAGCAAAAAGTTAAATTTATGTTCACGTTTATTTAGCATTCATTTTGAATAAGGCGTGTTTTCATTTATTTCTTAATATGTGAAACAAGTGTCCTTCGGCATTGGTGTTTAATTAAGTACTAGGCAAGCGGCGGCTCTCTTCGAGGTCTGTAAAGGTTTGTATTTTAATCACGAATATTTATAGATGCGATTTTGTTTTGTCAGCTCTTTTAATGGTGATTAAAGAGGTATTTTTATGTGAGAATATACTAATTGCTGTCCACTGAACAGTGAACTTATTAATCAGAGGCGGTAATCATTAATTTTGCTGCGATTTTACAAATATCTGTAAAGGGCCAATGACTTTCATTGCAGTATAAAAGAAAGAAAATGAAACCTTACTGCTTCTTACGAAAAAACTGAATTTTAAATTTTAGGTCAACGCACTGACAAACCGTTTGGAGGACTCGTGTTTAAATTGCGAATTTATTAACGAAACAATTGGTAACGAAGTATAATACGTGACAAAAAAAATACGACTTTGTCAGTTTTACCTCTTTGACAAAGAATTGGTTGATTGTCTCGTGATCTTTGTTATATCTTAGTTGGAAAGCGTTCCAGGGTTGATGACTTGTTTACCGAGTATTTCGGAAGGTAAAAAAAGGAATCCTGTGTGTCCACCAAGACTGTCCATTCAAGAATTTGTTGACAAGCAATTAAGGGTGGCCGAGTATGTGCACAGGATCAAACAAAAGCAGAAGTCGAATAAAGTTTTTAAGCCGTTTTTTCTTATCAATATAATGCGTTAAGGTCCGCGGCTTAAGCTTACCGAGATGCAAGATTTTTTTATATAAAACTTAAATTAAGTGTGCTCAAGGTATTTTAAACATGTATGTGTATTTACATATACCTAAATTAAACATAGGAAAGACTGATAACATTTTTTACTTAATGGCATGGCATTGATTTTGAGGTCAAGTTGGTGATCATAATTTAATGGTTAATAGTCTATACATTGTTCAATAATTTGAATATTAAAACCCTTAAAATTTTCTCGTATTATTTGATCAAATTCACTTAAATTCTAGGTAATTCGTAAGCTCTTCCGTACTCAATTCGAAAGAGCTCTGCAATTGATATTTCTCTTCAACGCACTATGTCAAATAAACAACACATCCTAAGAAATACATATCTATATGTAATATAAAAAATTATAATAGTAAATAATATAATTTTTTTTTTTTTTTTTAAAATTAATAAGAAGTAGGTAGCTGAAAAGTTTCACGGAATATGGTATATCACATGTAATGCCTATTATAAATAATAATTAAACACTATTATTTTACTCGACAGTCTAGACTGTTCAGATAATAATTAATATTGTTATTAGTTTTCTCGAGCCCGAGGCGTGTCCCGTGAGCTATCATGAATAGAGAAAGAGAGAATTAGATAAACACAGGGAGCAAAATTTCATCTTAATTCGACGCAGCTTATGTTCAAGTATCGCGTTATTTTTTTATAAATATTGTTCATTATTTAAAAACTTGTATATGGAGATGCGATTTTAACTAATAACCCCGATAGTATGTATATTTTTAACTACCTTAGTATATAATACTTTATAGTATACTTATATACCTACAAATATTTATGTTGACAGCTATAAATATTCTAACCACATAGGTTCATATTTATAAAAATATGTATTTAATGCGTCAAGCAATATTGAATATAAAAAGAAGCGAGACAGAAGCGACAAGTTTTGGCTCGTATATTTTCTCGAGACAGTAGCGTGGGCGCTGCGCGGTATTAACGTGGTATTTAGTTGATCCCAGCACTGTCAACCTTTGCATTTAAAAAATTACAATGTATCTGTTTCTTTTTGTACATCCCACGATGTTAATTATCCTAAGCTTTTTATGCAGTATCATATCAGTGTCAAGGAAACGAGTAATTCCTATGTGGCAAAGATATATTTTAAGAGCAGAATAGGTTGAGAAAGAAGAATAAGGCATTACGAAAAAAAATACATTCAATAGGTATATATTACTTTCTACATTCAGTCGAACTGGAATTTAAAATCGACATATGCATAGTCGTTCGAGTAACTAATACATAGAGAACAAATGATTTCCGCTGTATCGATAGTGAAAAGTATAATGCGAGAATGTAATTAGTAGTAACAACTCTTATCCGTAAGACTGCAATTTCCAAATGACTCCTAGAAGATTATCCGGTGCGCTTCGACATCGTTTGATTTACGAATGATTTATTGCGTAGTGGGAACCTTAAGGACGTATTACCGTAAAGATAATTATTGGTTTAACAAACGAACGCGGCAGCTTTTAAATTTAATGGACAAGTGAATTAAAGTCGCGGAGTTGTAATGAAGATAACGTTGGGGTGGACGCAGCCCGATAAACTTCTGACGGCGTTTCTACCTCGAGATAAGCCTTTAATTACCGAGATAATGCCCTCCTTACTACTTGAACTAGCTTTTTAACTTTTAGCAACCATCCATCAGGCTGACTTCTGAAATGCCGCCAAACTACGCCCACCTACACTAATTTATTTAAAGCCGCTGTATAGAAGGGGAAGAACAATTTAATTTTTATTGATATACTTAGGTATCTCTTAATTTATCCCGAATCAGTTTAAACGAATACAACGTGTACAGTTTATTTAAACACGTCAGTATGCTTCTATTAAATTATTTAATACACTTCTCAAGATTAGACAAAAAATAGACCTATTAATAATATTTGGTACTGAATTATTTACAGGTACAATTTGCTGCAGCGATATATATTAGGTTTTAGTATACTAATTATCTAATCACTAATATTTAAGTAATTATGACGCGAGATAAAGCAGTTAAATGTTAATTAATAAAAGTGTTAGGAGTTACTTTACAAATAAAAGTCTGCCGTTGAAATTTTATGGACAGTTTCTCATTAGTTGGTGTAGGCGTGAAGACTACAATAAATTTCAGCAAATAGCAATCGCAAAAGTCATCAATCTCGGATTCGTTAAGAGTTCCGAAGTATTGATTGCTCAATGGGAATTCGTTCGTTCCTCGACGCTGCTTGTCGGCTCCTCCTACTTTTCGCGCAAAGCAACGAAATGTGTTTATAACGATGTCCGTGCAACACCCACGACACTCGCTTACACTTTTTATTACCAATTTATTCATTTCCTAGTTAACTAATAGACAAACATGATTGATGACAATGGTGAACATTTGCGAATTAAATTATTTTCCAGACGGATGCCGTTCACTTTGCTCATATCACCCTATAATTATAATCCGATCAATCTCTGATCATTAAATTGAGAATGACCCGAAATGACATTAATGAATTCTTTTAAATGATTGCGTAGTGACGTCCGTAATAGATACGGATATGACGATTAAAATTCTATGGTAGGTGTCGTGTTTAAAACAATACCTAATAGAAATAACAATTACCTGTTCGCTAAGCAAAGCAGTGCACAGTGGCAGCCTCCAATCCAGCTCCAGGGACTCGGGAACATCTGGAGTTAATGCGACAAAATTGATCTTAGGACAAGCCGTTTGCTACATTAGCCAGTGTACCGATCTGCTATACAAGGGTTTCGATTCTCAGTCGAACAAATAATTTAATTGTTGAATTTCGATATCTAATCTGGGTGTTGATGTTTTTGCCCTTGTTTGTGACTTCACGCACTCGTGACATGAGAATTCAAGTGTAAGGAGCGCTATTTACCTATAATCACAGCCAAAAAATAATTGCTCTGGATATGGGAAATTTGATGAGTCTTTGTGTCCATAATTTGCTGTTACTTTATTTGCGTCAAAATTATCAACATTACTTAGTACCGGTCTTTTATGGACTGTCTCAGACGATGGACGGTGAGTATAAAGTTTTAAGGCAGTGAAGTGAAGGCGACTTCCCACGACTACTGTCAACCAATCACTGCCTTGCAAATGAATGCGAGGCAATGAGTAAATATTTTTTACTTACATTTACTTACATATAAGCCTTGAAATCTATTTAAAGAATTCGTGTAATATGTTATCTGATTGGTAAAATATCTTCGAAGTGTCCGACGCAGACTGTTGTTCAAGTTCGTAAGTTAATGAAGTTATTTGTATATTTCATTTATTTTCTTAGATATTTAGCGGTCGATTTGATATGATTGTTATATTTATATCAAGCAATTTAAAATTTAAAGTAAAAAGGGGATTATTTATAAAATTATGACAAAAGTCAGTAATTGACAAGAGACATAAATCCTTAAGTGGCACCATTATTCGCAATATTTTGTAAAACGTCAAGCTGCCATTTACATATATTTAATTGTAATGGATTTATGTTTTATATTAAATAACTAATGACCCGCTTCGGTTTCGCACGGGTGGATCAAATCTTAAGTGGATATTAAGAGTATTATTAATATTGACAAAATGTCTAAATTATGTAATGTAAAACACTAATGGGTTCCAAATTAAATACGTAATATAATTTTTGTATCTATTTGTAATCCACTTACACATATACACATATTTTGAAATAAATACAATATGAGTTAAAAAATTTATTCGTTTTGATCAAAATTTGAAAGACAAAATTGATTACTGCGAGCTATTCGTAGACACTAGTTATAAGTATGTTGTCGTGGACTTTTTTGACATATTTTCAAGGCGAACAAATCATCCCTACATTCATTTTCTATAACTTCAATAATAATGCAGCGCAAACTGTGAAAGTTCTGCAGAGCCACAATTCCTTTTGACTTAGTTGATTAATATCATCATAATTTTAGCTGATTTATATTTCCAATGTAATATATAGCCTACGTTTTTCTGGAATAATGTTCCAAGAGTCCAAGAATTGTTCAAATAGGTGCGGTGGTTTTGGAGATTACCTTCCAACTATTAACTGACTTCCAAAATCCACTTCGTCTCTTTGTGATAGTAGTATAGAAAACGATTGATTTTGGTATATCATTATCGTTATTGACAGCACGTTTGATATATTATTTCTCAATTTTGCATCACAGTTGTTTAGAAAATTCATATCTCGCTATGAAAACTTATTACTAGTTACAATTACGTATGTAATATGTATGTTTTAAAAATAGCGGAAAACTTCATTTGGGCGATTACTTGTCGTTTTCATTCATCTTAAGACATGTAATTGCTTTCATATTCAATTAACAACACTTACGAAAACCCAATAATTATTTTATATACAACATGTATTTAAGAGAGTAGATTTAAATAAATCTTCACTCCTGCTATTAACAATGACTCATATTGGTTACTGCAACGATCACAGGGTTGCTAGGTTTTGTTTATGTTACCGATATAAATGCCTACAATTTAAAACTATTTATTATTACTTACTACAACAGAAGATACTGCTATATGTGTTAGTACTTTAGGTAAAATTTTGTAAGTAATATTATGCAAGAAGTTGCCAAGGGATCACGGTACCTCGTAAAAAACTATCATGACTCGCTTGACCTGTGTTATACCTCTTATTATCTTGAACTGTAATGATTTACTGTAAATGGTTCTGTGCACCATGTTTTTATACTGAATATTCTACAATCGCTGTTTTGCCATCAACTCTTTTTACGACCTACCGCGACTGATGAGACTTGCCTCGCAAGAACTCGGGGTATTTCTTAAAAATGTTTTAGACACGTGGACTTAATTCATAAACTGCATCCATTTAATATCGGATGGATGCCAAGCCCGTTTACTTAATAAAAAAGAAAAACCGTACAAAGTCCGAAGTGGACAAATCAAGTGATGTGTGTATTCCACCCACGACGCGACATCCGAGTGCGGCGCGCCCGCGGCGGCAGGCTAATTTTGCAGTTAATATATCTGCACTGATTGCTGGGACACGCGGGTGCAAGTATTTATTTACGACGCCAGACATAAGGGTATTCCTCCAAATTACGATAGCGACAGGCTAAATAAGGACAAGAAAGTGACGGCGGCGAATATTCTCCCATACAAAAAAATAAGTAACCACAAAATGCGCTACCATTTTAAAGTCTCCGAACATTTCCTGTCAGCAAAGCTGTAAAGAAAATACTAAAAAAGATATGCAGGTACTTGATATATGTATTTCTAAATAATTTATAAGTGAAATTTGATGTAATTAGGTCCTTTCCAGGCAATAATTACGTATGTATATGGGATGTTTGTAAAACGAAGAAAACATGTTTCTTAAAATTATAATTATAAATAGGTAAATTTAATTATTATTATGGAAAACGTAATCCAGAATAACTTCAAAACTACTTGAACTGTATTTTCATTAGCCTGGACAATTTAATCGTATACACGACGACATGTTATTAAATTGTTGTAAAATACAGCCTGTAGTGTTTATTACAGTGCAAGGTTAAATTAAGTTTTAATTATTCATGATAGGGTAATTTGAATATAAAGATTGTTCTATAACACATGTAATACAAAACATAATAAGCATGTTGCATGGCAATATTTAGGGGAGTCCCTTCAGATTCGAGAATTAAGTTACGTATAAGTGTTGTTGTGTGTGGTGTATATCCTATAACGTTTTGTGATTATAGTAGTGTATAAAGTTATGACATTGAAACATTTAATTGGAAATATTAACGATACATATACCTACTAAAGGACTGTATGAATCTCTAGTTTTATTGTGGGTTACCTTTCTTTAGTTAAGTTTTAATAGTTGAACGTTTAACTTTTTAACATATTTATGCCGTTTTAAAATTATTTAAAATAAATCGTAATAAGTAAGTTTAAGTGTGTAATATCGATTTTATTAATATAGCACATGATGTTATTATATATAACAATATCAATTCACTAGACAGTCACACGGTAATTTTCGCAGTTGCCCGAGGTGTTCCGCCGGCTCTACATAGCGGCGGACGCATAAACAGCTTTTTGTTCTGTCGGTAGAGCACAGTTACAGCTTTTGTTAATGAGCGGATAGAAAGCCCATTATTTGTACAGAGAACAACCCCGGCCCGGTATGTGCCGCTTGTGACATCACTTTTTTTAACCTCTTTAATTACGTAACCTGGTTTAACGGTTTTTAACAAGTTCGGTCGCAAAATTAAATGGATTTCAAAATTTATAAATCTCTTTAGACATCTACCTATGTGAATAGGTTGTAGGTACAAATACATATATTGTTTTGCGTAGAAAAATATGTTTCAATACTTTTATGTTGCAATTCTAATAGGGTAGCGTGCAGATTTTGTAATTTTTGATTTAAATTCTTTGAAATCAAACTGAAATAAGAATGAAAAGCAGTTGTTTTAATAAACAGAGCTAATTCAACTTAAACATGTTTCAGTATTTCAGACATAATGTGAACAAATGTGTATCCATGTTGGGGTCACGTATAGTTTAGAATTAGATGAATACAATGAATTCAGATTGGTAAACAGAGGTCATAAGGAATTGCTAGTCGTGTGGCGTGAGCGCATGACAGGTGCGACAACTGGTAACCCTTGTAGTGCGGATGTTAGGGTGAGTCCCTCTCCACAACTGGAACGTTACATATCTATGCACAAATATTGTATAATATTTTTTTTGCAATTCAGCAGAATTAATGTTTTGCGCATTTGTAATTATTGTCTTTTGACTTATTTGGCTTTTCATGTAATCCAATTAGCGTGCGGGCCTGGACGGCACCTGGTGTTAACCGATTATCTCAGACCAAGTAGGTATAGGCTTATCATATTTAGCGCAGTAATGTGAATTTACATTGGCCTAGTAATTAAAGCTTAAATATTTCTCTCAATAATGAATGTGGATATCTCTGAGAAACAAGTTGAAACATATTTTAAGATTTCCGCTCATCACATACATCGATCTAGAGAATGGTGTAGAGAATAGTTTAAATCCTAACTGCTAGTAACAGACATTGGCACAGTTAGGTCACAGCGTCATGTAAAAATTAAAATAGTTGAATTTACCCGTAAGTTGCAATTCTAGTAGAGGGTAGGCGAGGCAAGTGGCGCGTGTCGTTGGTGACAGGTGTGACCACCCTTTGTGCTGAAATTTGGGGGATTTTTCATCGGACTATTATGTGCACAATTTCATGTTTGAGCGAACTTTTATTATAACGCATTTGATGTGACGTCAAGTACTTGTACGAGTACGTTTAAATATAATTAACACTCTGATGACTACTTCAAATATTTTCATTTCAATATGTCGTCTAAAAGCTCACTATAGTTATTACTAGGTACCTACTTACGGCATATTAGATATTCAGTACTATAGTAAGGCACGTACCGATTGCAAGTATCATAATGTGACGTTTTCTGTACTGATTTTTTGAAAAGAATAAACAGTTTTTTATTTTGGTCGTTCTAAGAAGAAATATAGGTATACATACAGATTTTCATTTCGAACTGCTTCTATTCTGTGAACTATAAAAGTAATAAAATTGAAGAAGTGTGATACGTAGTATTTAAATAAATATATATTTTTAAAACTCATCAGTTTTGTTTAATAAATTTAATCTAAACTTCAACAAATAAATATTTCTTTTCTTTAATACATAAAAAATAGTATATGACACTGTTATATTAATTTAAATCAAGTTTCTATCAGTATTAAGTTTCTAAATGGCTCCCAGAATCGCTATTAAAATAATATTTTTTTTTTCATACCTTTAACTTGTCGCTCTTAGCTTATAACTAAAAGTAGATAATAATAATTTGAATCTTGAATAATAATGCACCCTGCGTAGCCAACGATAATTACGAGCCGGTCACCATATCCATTACAATAGAAATTAGTACACATATTCAGAATTTTGGAATATTTACACAACCCCTCTATAACAATTATTGTTTGAGCTCCGTCGTCCCTAGAACGTTAGAAAAATACCTCTAGTAAATGTAAAAACGAGACGAATTTCGGCTTAGTATGTAATGAATTATTATTGCCAAACCCATTAAAAATTTACTTACTGCGATCAGAGAAGAGCAGCTATATAGATAGTTACATATTTTGCTTAACTGCGAAAAACAAATGCAGTAGATTGAAGTCTGATTTTGAAGTGAAACCTATTCAATTCCGATTCCGATTGTGGAAAGAAACAACACGAATTTGCTAAATATGTATTGATAACTTTTATCTCAAGAGTTAAAAATAACAGTTGATTGTTCGTGTGCAAATGACAGTTCAAATTACGTTGGACGTGGAGCTTGTGCAATGTGCGTTAGCGTCGCGTGTCGGTGAGGGAGCGGGACAGGTGTGACGCACCCCTTATTTGCGGGATTTTGAGGCCATAATGCATAGCTATGCTCGAGCCTGTTGCGTTATTACGGTATCCATAATAATAATAACAGCCATAAGGATTGAACGTACCATTTTCGTAAATATTTCTGATGTTCAAATACAAACAACAGTAAACTAACTATAACTAACTATAATGATAATGAAATGATAAATAAATGGCTATTGAAGAAACTGCTATTTTAATAGTTAATAGGGTACTGATAATTCCGTAATTGCGGTATAAAACAATTATGGTTTTTATAAATGAGAAGACTTCGGTAGAAAAAATTAAAAACATGTTAAGAAACGGAAACTCTCTCCCAAGTAAAACTAATCATAGTGATATTAATTGTTAAATTTAACACATATTAAATTGAGAAAATTGTGGTTTCCCTACTTTTCTCGCTGTTTATAGTAAAAGCTTTACACTTATCAAATGTAAATAGACGAGTTATACTCGTGTTTGAATAAGCAACCCCTCGTTTATATGTAGTTATTTCATAAGTGGTTACATAATTGATATTTAAAAGTGTTTGTACCAGAGTCTAGATAACTGACGTTTACATTTATATCACAGATTATACTTTACATTATGTAGAGCGCGTGCTATTGGAGACATAACGGTGTTTTAAGTCTAATTAAGCAAGAATTATGGTTAAAATGAAACTCCGGAGCTCTGTCATGAATGAAATTAGAACAGAACTTTTAAACGGAATCTATAGGTAATAATCTATAACAGTTTTTTTATTGCTACGAGTTGCGGCGACAGTCTCGCATTGTTTTTATTATTTATTTTTAACAATATTGTTCAACACGGGAATATACGTGGCCCATTTTTAAGTTATTTTGATCATATGCAGGTTTATATTTAGCAAATGGGATTCATTAATAAATGTCGTTGAGCATTTATGAAACGTGTCTGTAGTTGAAGCGATGATATCTTTTGTTATAATGTTAAGATTTCTACCAAAAGATTTGATACTTTATTATATATATATTGGGAATCATAACGCCGCTTAACATTAAACAAGTGTCATTCACGATCCTTATGGCCTCGGCAATACGTCTGAAAATCAGTGAGTACGGGCTAAAGGACGCAAGCATTATAATAAATTTTATGAAAAGCGATGGATGAAACGATAGAATTCACATGTTTCAACGCCATTGTAAAGTCGTATTGTATTAAATGGTCGGTGCGCGTCTATTGAAACTTATCCCGTGCCGATAACATTTCCACCTATAGAGCTATTTGTCACTTATGACAGTGACGGCGTTTGGGTATATTTTACGTTAACATTTGCGAAATATTCTTATCGTTGAACAAATTGTAGTTGGATATATTTTGAATAGACGAATCTTATTAATATCACAATGATCATTGTCGTATAAACAATAGTTAAAGTATAATATTAAACTTGAATATTATAAGTAATTAGCCCTTCTGAAGTCATTAGAAATGTATGAATCTTTATATATGTATATGTATTGCTATAATAGGTTATTGCTATAAAAATTAAAGTGAAGCGATCGCATATAAACTATATAATATGAGTTTCATTTACAGTCGGATAGATCATGAGCCACGGCGTGAATAATAGATAGTTGTATTTTTGCAAAGTAATTGACACGCGGCGGCTCTTCGCGCGAGTACAAACTTATGATATAGTTAAAACGATTAATCTGTCTCGGTTGGTGGTAAAATCAGAATGCGAATAATGAGACGAACCTCCGAGAACCTACGAGAGCCTCCGCTTGCGTGCCAATTATTGACGTAATTATTTTGAAAATATGACCATCCTTTTGTGATATTTAACACTCTAAAGTGGTAATATTTTTTAATCGCCCGTCGCGGTCAGCGATTATATTCAGTGCCGCGCGAAGTTCAGATTGTCAATTGACTCTTTATCCGACGCTTCGTGTCTTCGCGCATTCACCAACTTTATAATAACAGAGCCGTATTTTATGTTTTATTGGATTCGAAAAACATTACACAGCCGTCCCCGATATATAAAGTATTATGTATAAAGATGACTACAACAAAAATGTGTGAGATAAAAATACTCGCAAGGCCCAAAAAATCTTGTCTTACCTTTTTTTTAATCGATCGACATGATCGGAATTCTAGACGTAAATTGTTCAACTTCATTTGAATTATTCTTACCTTTTACCCTAGAAATAAGTAATCAACGGGCTTGCGGTTAATGAGATTGAACAGCTATGTATGGTTTTGTTGGTGAAACTACCCACGCTTGCGATCGACTGCTATTCATTGGAATTATCGTCAACGAGCGACATGTGAGAAGTAGCCTCCGATTACGCGCCCTTCACAGCGGCTATGAGTAACTAAGAAAGGAATCAATTTATTTTGTTTATCATTTAATTAGTCCTTAACACCTAGACTTTGCGTACTTTTTAAATTTAAAAGCAATCTTTTAATTAACAGTGAATTAAAATGATAAATTTTGTCTTTATAATCCCTAATGATGCGAGTAATACGCAGATAAAAGAGACGAATCGTGGATTTTTCTGTAGCAAGAATTCGCCACCTGTGACCAGTATGTGCGGAATACGTGGATTCGCGTCGGAGTTGTTCTATTACATCGCGGCACTCGCGCATTAACCTGTCTTTCTAGTAATGGATTGGGAATTTCATGCTCCAAAGGTCGATTTAAATTAATTCACACATTAAAAAGACAAGTGGAGTGGTCGGTAGCGAAACGTGAAGTAAATAGTGTTAATCCGATCAGAGACGGCGCCCGTTACTGATTTCTCTAGCTCGCCTCTGAGTAGTGGGCTCCCACACGTTACGACTTACATTGACGCAAATTGAAAAAATTATTTAATTAAAATTGATATGAGATATTATATTTATGCAGGTTTCATGCACAACATGGTGAAGTTTTTGTTGCTTCTTTATTGGTTGGTATTTTTAGTAACAATCTCGTCATGATATCCATATTTCATTTAATAACGGTACTTTATGGAGAGTACCTATGTGTTATTCGTTTATTATTATTCATATTGCTGTGCGCACGTTTCGATGATATAAAAATTCTTTGCTGCCAGATTTATGATCTATTAGAATTAATCGATATAATGTAAATAAAAAAAGTAAAATTATCAAAACAAATACAATTTATAAACGTATTTATAACAGCAGTGTTGGAACAGTGGTCACGTCCTTGACATCGTATTTATATTGATCACATGCAAATTAAATCAATAACCGTAAAATAATATTACTACTGGCCGCTTGATATGCTTCATTTATAAAAAAACAAGCCACTTACTCTGGCTCAGTTAAAGGGATGAATGGTAGCGAATGCATTTTGTGCGAATGCCGAATCCGAATGATTGACGGCGAATACTTAAGATGTTTACAGACAAAACAAGAAATAAACCGAATATCGAACGGAAGCCCTAGTGGATATTGACCCTCTGAGACCCTTGCCCAAATACAATGAAGGACCAACAAAAATAGAGAGTAAGGAGCGCGCGCCGACACATCTGCCGGTCACTATCGAATAAATCTACTAAAATAATATTTTTATTTTGATTACGCATGCACGGGTTAGGCAGATGTTAGGAATGTGGTTCATAGATGAAAAGCCCGTCAAATAACTCCAACAGGTTGTAACAATAACAGTAACTATACTATTTCTCTTAATGAACATGAAAGAATAAATTGTACCACATTGAAGCGAATGTTGCCTTGTCTTATATTAATAAAAGGATTTGCTGGTGTTCGTGCACATATCCAAGTTTGGAACTCGAACAATGGACTTTAATTGTGAATCTGATAAAATCGTTATTCCTATATTGTTGAACGAAAATGTAATTATTGCAATGATTTAAATTTATTTACATAATGATGCAATGTGTTTCATATTTGCGCGTTGTTATCGTGCTTGTATCGTTAAGATGATGCATTGTAGTGGTGGACATTAACTGATTTCCATTTGTGGCCGTATTAATGACATAGCATGTTTAAGTATGAGGATCGATATATTAAAGTTATACGAGTAGATACCGTTTTAATGTTCTTTAAATATCCATTGTTACATATTTTCAGTCAATTACATCACTTGCTCGTAGTTCTTGACGACCGTGTGTATTATATTCTAAGGGCTGTTTTAAGTCGCCAGTCACTGACCAAGGTGATAGTGCTGTAATAGGGTTATATTATCTATCTTATTGACCCAGTACAAGGTGTTAATATCACGTCGGGGTGTAAAGCACGTGAAATGATGTAATTTAACCGTTATTGATTTTGATTTTCAATTCGAAAATATTCGAAAAAAGTCCTAGTAATTTTATAATAGATTTTACAATAAAATCTGGTTGTTTGTAAATGCAGTTAATTTTATTATCTCTAATAATTAGGTACTGTTACTGCTGCTTAGACTGTCTGGGTGTCGCCAAGGCATAGAAAGAATAAACTTGAAGCAATAAAATCGATTTGGTACGTCATCCGTTAAGTGTACCGCCCACAAATGTCAAACACGAAGCCATTCCACAACTTTATGAATTCTAAAAGATGTCAATAAATAAAATTAGTGGTACCGTGTGACAGTAAGGAGTAAAGATGCCGCACAAAGCAAGTGACCGCTACCTAGAGCGGGCCGTGCTTTCCCGCTCTTGGACTGCAAAAGCTCTTAAACAATAAGTAAAACATTGTACATGTGTTTTATGATTTTATTGAGCGTCTGATTACTTAATATTAGGGATAAAGCCATCTATATAATACGTATTCTTTACAAAGTAATTCCTGCTTATATACGTATAATATTTTATATTTTATAAGATGTATCGTTAACATGACTGCCTCGTTGGTCGAGCGGTTGCTAGCGCGACTGCCGATCGGGAGGTCCTGGGTTCAAATCCCGGGTC
>DWEM01001154.1:0-15303 GCA_018245935.1 Agara belti belti | reverse complement strand
CAGCAGTACCCGACCCGGGATTTGAACCCAGGACCTCCCGATCGGCAGTCGCGCTAGCAACCGCTCGACCAACGAGCAGTTTTTTGGTTATATTATTTAATAATAATAAATTAACTATCATTACACTCATTTCCAAAATCAAGAACAGATAGAAATCGTGTTTGTAATACCCAAGATTAAATGTCCATTCGGATGCTAATATATATGGAGGTAAATCGAACCTAGAACCACGCTAATCACGGAGACCGTTGCAGCATAGGGGCGGTATTAATGCACAAAGATTACGTACTGACTTTTAATAAACAATGATCGGTTGAATACTAGTCAAGTGATACGTCAAACTTTATCTGCAGTGCGCTAATTCTCTTCGAATTTGTCACATATATCCTGACACGTACGTTCCGTATGTCCACGCGGTTTTCGTGCTTATTGCCGAGTGTTAAGGTTCGTTTTCAAATTTCCGATCTTGCGATTCAACAGCAGAACGGGACACAAAAAATGTCGTGTCTCCGATGATATTCCGTCTAAAGCCATCAATGTGTAATTGAGATCTGTCAATGAGATATTCGTATTTTTTTTAATAGCCGAAGTACATACGTACATAGTTCGGATTCTTTTTGAAGTCTACTGAATTCATCTCTCGTTATCTTTTTCAACTTCATCCCTCTCGAAATCAGCACGGATCATCCTTCCTCACTTAAAAGCATTTGATATTATCTATCTACAGTTTTCGTTATCATTATCATTCAACAATAAATAAGACTGTTATTTACTAAAAAGAAATATGCATTTGTAAAAATATGGGTACAGCTAAACATTTTGCGGGATTGTTAAAATCGTACCATATTTTAACATACCATAGCATAGTGTAGTGTACAAATTTGAGATATGAAAATTAGCGCTAATCAGATATATTGAACAAAACATTTAACTTTTAGTTATTATAATGAGCACAAAAGCGTTACTTACCAAGTCAGATAATTTAACGAATTACGCAAAGAATTATTTTTCTTTGAGATTGTTACAGTTAGCGTCAAATTATCAAAATCGAACAAAGACTAAATTATTTCCCGCCGAAGTGTAGTAGAGAATCTTATTACGCGTAATACAGAATATAAATTATGCGATCGACATCACACAGATAACATTAGGGTCGACATATTACAACGGCGTATGATTTATAAACGAGTAAGCGTCTCAGCTTACTTAGATGGCATCTACACGTATTGTAAACGTTATTTATGAAGTAACAATGATGATAAATATCGGAGATGGTAAAGACCTTCGGAGCTTAACGGAAAGTGTACAATCTACACAATCATGTGTATAGTAAATCGTAACATTAATGTCTAATACTTACAATCGCGCTCTTTCCAATAGCGGTAAGCAGAAACTAAGAATTTCTACCAACAACGTTCTTGCAAAATATCTTTTATATATTTATTTCTTTGAAAAGTGTCACATACTCAAATATATTGCGATAAGTTGGCCGTTAGATGAGTATCTGTTTTAACAATAACGCTAACGATTATGTCATCATCCTGTCAATAAAGAATTCCGAGCGGAACACAAAAACAATATGTACGTAACAAAAAAACGATATAAAAAAACTAACAATGCGATATAAATTAAAATGTCAACGAATCACGATCGAATGTCTGTAATATAATCGATACAATTACGGAATTCGATATTCAAAAAAGGTACATTAACGGTCTTAATTATCTGTCGAACCTGAGTGCGATTATAATTTCAAAAATGTACGGTCACAGATCATAAAATAATACAACAATAATAATCAACACCGGCACAGATAAAATATGTCTACAATAAAGTCGAGTCGAACACGAAGGGCCATAAACAAACGGGAAACGAGACAAAGTCACATAATTCACGATGAATTGTGTTCATTAAACACGCGAACGGGTAGTCGCGAACCAGTCATCGATTCCAATCGATACCTGATTCCGATTCATATTTCGATTATCGAAGCGCGACACTAATCCGATGATGTCACTTCCAGTGGGCGGGAGGTCGTTTCAAGTCACAATTGGAATGTCTGGTTGCTTATTGTATTTATTTTATTATTGCTTTGAAGAATGTTCAATTGTAACTAACTCCAAATATCCACTGAAAGAAATATTATTCTTTCTAGTAACTGCATTAACTTTAATCTATTTAGAGATGAAAACTGTTATATACAGCAAATTGTCATTCGAACGTGTCATTTTTACGAGACAAATACAACTTAGCTGTGGGAAACTTATTTGTCCTTTATTTTGTATTAACTATGGCATTGTAAATAACACTTATAGTATAAATAATAAGGTTGTATATTGCTTGTATCGAAGGTCGTCGTGAGCTGCACTGTAATAGAAACACAATAACTTAACAAAATCCTATAAGGCCTGTCGTTTGGTCCTTATCTCGTGTAGCATAAGATTGCGTGTTGTTAGCACGGACGGTCATCGTGAATTGAATAAGTGTAATGCTTCATAAATACAGTTTCCGTATCAGCTATGTCCTTCGTGATCGCTTCAGGCTTAATACATAGATAGCCCTTATTGACTCTCAAATCGTTTGAAGTCGATATTCATGTCAAATACAGGTGAAATAGACGTATTATAATTAAAACATACAATCACAATTTATAGCTTACTCACATACTAATGAAAATATATCATGTATTAATGAAGTAAAAGTTGTTAATTAAATTTCTTAATTGTATCATAAACGATATGGAAAAGGAAATAGGTAATCATAATTACTGTTCTCGCCATTTTTTGTTATCGAGACAATATTACGCTACTATAGTGTCTTATTTACACAACTATGTAAAAGGATAAATCTATCTCTTTCATACATAATCTAACTTCTATATGTTCGAAATTCAAAAACTAAAGAATGGTCCCGTTTTGTATAAAAACTATAGACAGGTTTGTGCATATTGGAACTGTTAAATCTTTTAATATAAAATTATATGCAGATAATATACATATTTAAAATAGAATATATTCTGAAAGCTTTACACATAATGAACTAAACAAAAAACATTTGTAAAGTTACTTCCCGACGTATACATAAATGATCTTAAATGCGTATAAAAACAAAATTCGCAGTAGATACCTCCCTTTCGCGGTTGCATCCAAATAAAAAATTCTAACATATCCAGGTGCAGTAAGCATGTTGGATGACGTCATCTGTCGCCGTATACGTTGCAAGTTATGTGATTGGTCACTGTTTTCTGTCACAAACCTGCCTAGTAATGTGAACTCAATTCTTGGAAGTATTATGTCACGGTGGCAAGCTATGGTATGTCGTACCATTTGTGCTGTGGTCATGGTTTATTTATAGCGTTTAAACAAGTTTGACTGGCTTCGTGATCCAGTGGCTAGACACCCTGACTGCAAAAGCGACGGTTGTAGGTTCAATTCCCACCCAGGACTGATATTTGTGTCACAGGACATCGAGGAATCGGACAGCTGTGTGTGGAATTGTGCCTATTGTTATCCTCGAAAAAACTGCGCTGGTCCGCGTACATAAAACCGGGTATCGGGTTTTTAAACACGGATACCTCCCGCCAGCGCTTTCACGGGCGATACACGCGCACGCCAACAATGGAGTAATCACATACCCATGGAGCGTAGAATGGGTATCAATTTGGGCGTAAAGCAAACAGGCCCGCGGCGGTTTTCACGTATTTACCCAACTATCCAGCGGTCCCGTCTTTCGCCGACTTGTTTCCTTCCTTTTCATCCGCTTATTCCGTTCGGGTTGCGGTACAAGGAACAGCGGTTAGATGAAAAATTTGTGGTTCTGTTCAAACTGCACAGCCACTAAACGGGTAGCGTTAGAAAGGTGTTCGCGAGGATCTAAATTACGGAACCTACTGTAATAAGAAGTTTGCAACTATCAAAATGGAATGTTGACAACGCCATCAACAAACAGTGCTTCTTATAAAGGGAGTGATTTATTTTTTGTCAGCTCTGAAAATGTTTGTTTATTGATCTACTTGTAAACGTCAAAATTTTCTTTTTTACTAAATTCGAAACAAGCTAAAAAAATTAATGAACATTACAAAATGTCACAACTGTTCCGTTCATCCCCGTTCCGAACTGAATGCAAAGACTGAACGAAATGAATGGAGATAGTTGACTAAGTTCCCCCCATCTGTGCAATTAAAATAAAACAGTTCTACAAGTCTAGACCCGCTCTGAAATGTAGCTGCGCCGTGAACTTTTTAACATAAGCGTTGGTTATTTAATGAGAAAATTTTATTCGAATTGATAGAATCATAAATTTGCTTCATCTGCATAAAATACTTCGGCGAATGCTGCGGGCGAAGTTAGCACTGAGGTGAATAAAACTTTTACTATTACTAGACTACGACAAGAGGTAATGGAATAGCTATAATTGTCGCTATATCTATGAGTGTGTAGAAATTATTCCTGTTTTAGAGCAAACCATTTTGATAAATGGCGTGGATCGATCTCGAGATATCATGGACAAATCTATTGCCAAAATGATCGTGGTAAACATTGCAATAAATTTATGGCCAGCTGTGATAATTTTTTAGATAATATTATTAAAATAGCGTAAGTTACTGAATTTTATATATTAGATGAAGTATAAGAGATATTCAGCTTTAAAATCATAATTGACTCACTTTTAAACTTAATGCCTTCAATACGGTTTTTATATATTTTTCTAATTTCTTTACATTCCTACACACAATGAGGACAGTTAAATGTGTACATTGAACAGTTTTACAAGCGCCACTTATTACCTACGGAAATATTTTCCAATAGACCCGCTGACTTTCTTCAACAACTTCTTTACGACTATTATGTGCACGAACTTTACTACCCAACACTTTGCCCGCTCCCGCTAATGTCTTGAACGCCGCCACTGCTCCAAGTCCCGAAATAACGCGATTAAGCGAATGAAAGGGCCGAAACGAACAAAAGCAAATGTGATTACCGCGTTGTCGACTAAAAGAAATAAGTAATATTTCTTGCGCCCAATCGCTGCCAGCCCCTTGCCTCTCTTTCCTTCATCTCTTTTTGTAGCTGTCTCCCTTTTTACAATCATTGCCCGGTTCACGGACCCGTGATATTACACGTGTAACAAAACCACGTTGAAGCCGCGGACAGATGTAAGAAAAACTCGAGATAGATCGTATTAATTGTGACATGTAGTGCACCCAGACATGTCTCATTGCCTTATTAGGAGACCTGGTATATTATTTGAAGTATTCAAACCATATTTGTTCCATGCTTTACGCTGGAAGGATTTAAACATTGGAAAGTACACAAAAATCAATGTTTAATTATCCATATACGTATTCAATTCATGGCAGTATAATAATTATTCCTTATAAAAGCTTCTAAGTTTCTCTCTCTCGAGATAACTTTCTAAGTCGCATTGAGTAGCAAAGAAAACAATAAATTTCCTTTCAAAACAAAAAGAGTTACGATTTAAAGAATTTTGAAAGACCTTAGTGTCAGTTTAGATCTCATTTCGACTATTAGCGAAGCCGTAATCCGAATACTTATCTGTAAGTTTTTTTGTAACAAACTTGGCCTTTTTTCCATATTTTGGTGGGTTTACCCTCATAGTGTGTTATAGGTATTCCTATATGAGAGGTACAGGCCAAGGATGTTAACAGGTTTGCCCAAGTAAAAGACAGAAGCTTAATCTAGTAGGTTGAATATACTACTATTTTTTGTCTACTTATTCCTACGGTATACTGAATACCGAATTACATGCGTGCAAAGAGTGTATACAAAAGATAAACCGAAATGCACTGTTCAATTGTCCAGACTAAGCAACTTACACTTTTCAATTGTCCAGACTAAGCAACTTACACTTTTCAATTGTCCAGACTAAGCAACTTACACTTTCAAATTGTCCTATTTCATCAGACGTTACCCGATACACTCAAACACCTCAATACAGAAAACAAAACGAGGGGGAGTCGCAAAGTGATCAGCGGCAAGTCGACGAGTGGCGCTTGTCACAAGTGGGGGCAATCCGTCCGAGATTAAATATAAACTTTCTACATTTCGCGCAAACGCAATAGCTGAATCGACTTCGAACAAAGGATTGCTCGTTTGAGATGATTGTTGCAGTTATTTCGTCACTTTTGTCTTTTAAGTTTTGGTGATTTATCGAATGAAAACTTTTGCCGTAAAGTAAACAGTAATTTGCCAGTTGTTTAAAACAGTTGACTATGACGTAACTTGTATTTCGGCTACTGTAACAGCACTCAACAAAACATAGTACATATATTCGTTAATATATATATATACGTCATTGCTTCCCTAAGTTCCAGTGTCTAGAGCAGGGTTAAAAAATCGCTAAATATAAATTACAAGCAAGTGACACTCGTCGACACCTCGAAAGCAAAAAAGCTATGTTACAAAGTCATCAGCGGCAAGTGCGGCAACTCGATGATCGGCTTGCCCCCAATGGAGGTCGGTCGAACAGCGTTAACTTACCGCTTGCTCTCATCTGTAATATCCGATATTACAAACTTTGCAGACTGAGTTCTTTTTTTCTAGAAATACATACTTGATCGGCGGTCGGTTATCTATAGGAAACTTTTTGTCATTTTGCTTTCAAGTTTTCGCTACTCGATTGACTATTACTCGAAATAAAACGGGGATTTTGTAGTGCTTTGCATTCTGAGTTAGGAATGCGAAGTAGGCAAAAGAAATTGTTATTATACCATCAGGTTCCTAACTGGGTAAACTGTGAGCACCAAATCTAAATATGCATATCTATTCTTACACATCTATCTTCTATCTTTGATATTTGTTCTTCTACAACCAACACTCTTCATACATACCCGATAATTTCGAGACTGCCAATACCTTACCATAAGTTACTTTTCTCTCAAAATATTTTTAATAATTTCTCTTGTCAATTATTGTATAATGTTCCAATTAACTTTGAGCTGTTACGTTGAGCTTTAATATTGGCAGTCGTAATGTATTATATAGTATTTCAATTATCTCTTCTTATCTCTTAGAAGGGTACACTCATTGGTCCAGTGGTTAGCGAACCTGACTACTGAGGTCCAGGGATAATAGTTTCTATTCCCACCCAGGATCAATATTTGTACTATGAACCTTTTTGTTGCGTGTCTGGGTGTAAAACTTATATACGTATGCGTATATTTAGAAATGTGTATATATTGTTTATGAGCTGTCTGGCTAGTAACACAAGCTCTACCTAATTTGGGATCAGATGGACGCGTGTAAAGTTGTCCCAAGATATCATTATTATATCATTATTGGCCCTTTCCAGGTAGAATGTTTATGGAATGTGACTATTAGACCCTAGTCGGCTTATTCCATTATCTGTTTTCACTACACCTGCACTACTCACTGTACTCCCTACTTACAGTCATGCTCCGTCTTATCGTGTCTATTTTCAACTCCGTTAAATATAAAAGTAGTTACAAAAAATGTCTTAGTATTGTCACTTTTTTCTTTTGAAAAGTCTTTCGTCTCAATCACGGTTGGTTTAAAAATTCGTCGATAAATGGATCAAGTTATACAATAAAATGTACAATAGAAACATAAGTACATTTTTGTGTGAATCTAGATATACAATAACAAAAAAGGGACTAGCGGGATAAAGTATAAACATAAATAAATAAAAATTTAGCTTTCTGAAATACGTCAAAGCATAGTAATAATAAATTAAATGCCAACTCCAATATCACGACTTGTAATCAAACGCCAATGAACGCTACTGAAAATCAGTGCTGGGTTCACACCGCTGACGACTCACGTCTGCTCCGATGTCTTGCGACTCTTTTATCTTTATCTTTATGCTGTAAGTTATCAGGACTCAACATTATTTCGTTTTACAATACCATTTGGTATCAGTATTGATTAGTGAATTTCTGTTATCTGTCTATTAAAGGTGTTATCATGCTTTATATCCTTTAAAACAGTTTGGTTTATTTCATTGCTTTCCTAAATTATCTATAGCTGATTTAAAGTAAAAACACTGTTCGGTCTCATTCGAACCAAATTGTTTTAATGTGTGTACTTAAAGTAATTATTGCAACATTTGGTTAAAGTTTTCGATCTTAAAATAAAGTGTGATCCGATAATTAGCGCATTACGTATCCGATAAGATGAGTGATATTATTACCGTCACACGAACCGAAAGACTAATGAAAGACTTCAGTCGTCAATGGAGAACCCGAACCTCTGCACTTACATACCATGACTAGGTGTTTCTCAGCCCGAATGATGATAAGCAAAATTAGCGGCATCGAGCGGCTAAACTCTATGATTCACGTTGCATTAACTGTGAATCGCGGGCATCGTTTAGCGGTATTAATGTAATTAACGGAATTGTATTGACGTTTGCAATTAATTCGTAGATAACCCAACCTGAATTGAACGTTGCGAGATCGTAACGAAACGAAGCCACGGAGCAAAATTTTAAAACATGAGAAACGGTTACGCTATAGACCATGTGCTCAATATGTATGCAAATAATAATGATAAATAATCAATTGCTTAAATTTATGATTTTGTTAATTTTGGGACAAAATCGAGGCCTCTAAATTTTTGTATTCTTAATGGAATGAATTTCATAAAGGATTATGACATCAATAACGCGGTACTTGTTAATCCCCATATTAAAATCAAAGATTGAGTCAGTTATTTTCAAAATCCTTTCTTTGTCTTTTTCTCATTAACGCAGAATGTCGGACCTATCATTTAGTGTTGACGCTGACGTAGAACCGCTATTATGATGAAAATCTGCAGGCAATTTAACGTAGTTTTCAAATCGTCGATCTGCATGAGGTACTTGATCTTCTTCGACGAGCCAAAATAGATGTTAACAAGTAGCAACGGGACTAATATTACTGACAGTCGTATGCTTGCATTCATGTTACTAATAAATACTCACCTATTCATTCTTATTCTTATTCCTACAAACCTATTAGAGGTTGGTTGCATATCCATAGGCGATAACGGCCACTTGTGATTGCTTCCTCCTGGAAAGTGTGCGGGAAATCGTAATAGATGACAAGTGTTATCACTAGAGAGATTAAATTATTACCGCTGTATCGTGTTTCTAAAAATAGCTTTCATTGAGAGGCGACTGTCTATAGACACTCCGATTTGCATGAAATTGACCCGCTCTCGCTGTCCTCAACTTGAGTAACGTGCGAATTTGGTACCATTTGTCTGCTAATTGTTTTATCACCGCTATACCGGCTTCGACTGAGATTATAAATATTTGCATAATAATCATATTAAGTATAACTAGATAAAATGTAGAAGCTGTAGGCATAATCGCGACCCGTTTTCAGTAATAAATTATTCATCTTTTTAAGAGATTATCTCGCAGATTAGTTCATGAAGGAACAAAATTAATATAACTCAAAAAATACATGACAAACTAATGCATAAATAGACTTCAAAAATTTGGACCAAAGTAGTAGAAAACTTTTAAGCTTTTAATATTTAATACAACAGTAGAATTTGTAACATTCAAGGTCAAACTTTGTAACATACTTACTTAGCATCAGATGAGCTCGCAGCCAAACGCAAACCAATAAATAAACTAAAAAAAAAAACATTGCATGGGGATTTCAAGATTCGCATCAAATTTGTTGTAGTCGCATAAGAGCTTCATGTCTTCTGCTGGACTGCGGGCGTCGATTTCAGATCTCCGCTCGAACGCAACCTCGACCGGTCCAGCGTAGTCGAGCGCAAAACTCTCGCTAAATTCATTGGCGCGCCGCGGAAGCTAAGCAAAAACATTATTCCGTACACGGCAGCGCCGCCGTTAATCTCGGAATAATGGCGGCTAAGATTTATCGAGAGCCGCGGATAAAAAGAGGCCGCCGAAACATTCGTGATTGGCGGCGAAATGTTGCTGTAATTAAAACTTGGCGCGCGCTACACGCCGGTACCTTCCACTTCTACCTCCGAATGCATAAACTTATACTAATTAGAGAGGAATTCTTTCCCAAGATTTGGAACTTGTCGCTCGCGGCGAACTTCGACGGTCTGTCGCAGGTTTAATTGGGAATCTTGGAGGCGCTTTGTCGACGATTTTCTTTTCGCCGAAAGGAGGGTGATTGTAGCAATAACTTGGGAAGCACGTATCTACATGTGTTACTGTAATTAAAATTTACAAAGGAGCTCACGGTTGATGTAATATGTAAACGGGCTTGCGGGATTGTGGAACCGTCTGCCCGTGTGTAGTAGGTATATCAATTAAATCTGCGGGCGAATCGCATCGTTTGCTATTGAATACCGAATCAATATTGTTCCTGGCAGTGAAACGGACGATTTAACATATCCAGGATTTAGAGCTTAGGCATTGATTGAAGGGTACTAAAGTCAATATTGTGTGATTAGTATGTACCGAAATTGCATTGATGATCATGACTAGACTAGAATTTTTAGGTATTACTAAATTTTAATATTTACTTTGGTCGTTAGTCAAAATAAACTTTAATGAATATTTTAATATCGTGAAAATAAATCAAGAAAAGTCCGGTCCATTATCTATGAAAATGAAATACACACATTTTTGCGAGGAAAAAATTAAAAGCTCCCGCAGTTATTAATCACGTTCACACCTCGTCTTGGTACATCTGAATGAGAAGCGTTCACCGCTATAATTGTCAATCGAGAAGACGTCTACCTTGGCTGGATAATAAATGATATGGAAAGGCATGTACGCTAAACTTGCCAGCGCTCTGCCTACGGGACCGAAGGCGGTAGGCGTTAATTAAGCAAGAATTTACTGTATTCAAACGACGCTGTGCCTCCGAAAAGTTTAAGTCAAAACCCCAAAACTTGCTTCGAAATTTGTTTTCCGTCTTCACGGATCTTCATTAGCTTTACGAGTCGAAACTTATTACGTATGTTTGACTAGGGGCACATTAGTACTGCGGTTCCGCGACTCTCCTAATCCGGCCGATGTTCGAATTTGTACTAATTTCGGAGCGCATACGACCTCGAATCGAGTCCAATTATAAGCCGGGTCGACTCGAATTTGGACCAATTAGATGAGCCAACGAACTGTGTCGCACTCGGGAGCAGTTTTGTCGGCAATATAATTTATTAGGGAGGCTCAAAGTTGCCGGCTTTAACCCTTAAAGACTCGAGTGAAATTTGATTACGGACGCTTTAAACGTGTCCCCTCGCCGCACTCTCAAGTTTAAAATGGACGACCGTTGCCACTTACGGGCCCGGCCATACAATGAGCCACTTAGATGAAACCGATCTGCTAAGTATTTCTTCGGCACAATACGGATTAACCAGATACCAAGAGCTCTTCCAAATGTCCGTAATTTGTCTTTTTTTCCTATTACAGCGTTCGATGTAATGTCGTTCGTAAGCTTTACAAATTACTGATCCTATTTCGTTTACATGTAGTCAGTTGTTTCTTTCATTTGTTTATTTATGAGCCCGGGACTTTGACGTCTTAGTTGTGAATGCTTTTATTAAGTAATGATATCTTAAGATCTATAAATATCCTTTATTCTATAAAATAACAGTAGAATTAGAATATTAGATAATGATTACACATTTTTTTTTATCATTCATAAAAGGTTATCAAAACAATCATAACATTGTGAATCAATAAAAAGTAAATTTATTAAATGTCAATTATAATATTGAAAGATTTATACATTTCCAAGCTTTATATAGAAACAATAGCTTTGATTCATCAGAGAACTACGTAAACATAACAGATATAGAAAAAGCTAAGTGCCGGCTTAGAAAGGCATTCTTGTCGCGAATCAATTAAATTCTTCTGTCGTGCCTTTTCCCTTGACTATTTTCTTAAGTCACTCGGCAGGGAAGGAACATCAAAAAGCTCTACCTTTTCATGCCAACGTTCCCTGCCCTTAGAGAAGGGCCAATTAAAGGTTTAGAAGTTGACTCGTCCAATTCATGAAACCTTTGTAAACGTTGATGTTGACATTAGCCATCGATGCCGACCGACATTTCGTGTCGCGTTGGCGGCAAATCAATTTGTCGGATGCAGAGCTCGGAGATTGACATCACTATTGTCGAAGATAAATGATTTTTGGGAACTGTGATCCATATATTTGACTTTGTTGGTTCTAGCTTTAGCCGGTGCAAGCTTTTAGACATACGTAACTTAATTCCTCTACGGCTAATCCTTTCAGATTTAATCGCATTTTTAAAACGGCACGTGTTTTTGAAACATTTTGCTCAAGATTCCGCGAGCACAAGAATAAGTTATCCATTAATTTCCAGAGCACCTTTGTATTGCGAAAATTTCTCATACGCTCCATTTACTTCTGCGTCGTCACTGACACCCTTTGGCCCAGTTAATTAATTTGCTTTAAAAGGACCTTCTACACTCGATATGCAAGGAACTTCCGCTCTTATATAAACGGCTTTCGGGATAAAACTGCATGTGTGAACTAGATGACTTTTGCCAACGTGAAAATTGTGCTAGGAGTTTAAAGTAATAAATCAAGTAAATTACTTGCAAACGAACCTTCGGTTAATCAATTAATCACTCGGGATTGGTTGCTTGTAGTCCTAGTGATAGGGTTTGGCGACCCGCCACGAAGGGTTGATTTATGAGAAAATGATACTCCATAGGGAAATTCAGAGTTTAACTTGGCTTAAACTTGAGGTTCTAAAGTTTCAACTGAGTTATTGCTCAATTATTATTCCAAAAAGTTATATTAAATATATTGCCCATAAATTAAAAGTAACCTTGACGCCTAATGATATATGTATACAGACATCAGTAGATAATGCTGATCACAGATTAAGAAAAAAAAATTATTCCTCTAAATTTGAATCGATCTTCATTATCTTAGCATAACAGTACAGTTGTGACATGTAAATGAAATTGTGGTATTCCGTTAAATTAATTATTGTATATATCGTGGTTGAAACGAATATGAATGATATTTATAATAACAAACCATCTATAATTATGTCCATAGCATAAATTGTTAAGGCTAAGGGATCATCATCACAAAGCACTATATCTTGGTCTTCCACTGTGGAAATTTCGACACGTTGTATGTAGGTTGCTACTAAATCAGGGAAGTTTACGAGTTATCTCTCGAGGTCTCCATCAGGCTACGGATTTCCTGAGCTGGCGCGATCCTTTCAGATCTGAACCTCCATAAAGGACCCCCGCCCTTGTAGCCTCCTCGATGTTGTTTAACGCTCATAACTTACCAGCGAATGGGCTGTTACGTGAAGGAAAAAACTTTTGCGTGTACGTTCGAATATGAACTTTTATAGTTACGAGCGTGATTCTAAAAGTAATTTAATATAGACTTTAGTACAGTTCTAAGGAATAAGATGGACAGCTATACATTTAAAAAACAGAAGAATGCCATCAAAACGTATCATAATTTATTGACTACATTAATTTTTTATCATCGGCTGGCTTTTGTCCGCGACTTCGTCCGCGTGGAATACTGACTTTGGGTAGAATTTGATTTTCCTAGGATAGTTTTATTAAAACACCAATCCACGCGAAGTGGTGGGCCAAAGCTAGTATAGCCTATATTGATCAGTGACAATGTACAAATCGTTCCTCTTTATAATATTAGCATGATTTACAACGTTTAATTTAATTTAATATAACACTTACTTTTGATATTATCCATTAGCAAACATTTTCTTGTTTTTTTATTCCTTTTGTTTCCTTTTTTTTCCAGACCGTAAATCTGTACTGCTTTTAAGTTGACTAAGTCCTAAGGTCCCCGTAGACGCTCATACGAATACATAAATTACATTTATTATAGCTATGCAATTGATATAACAGCAAGTATTGTTCATCTTATTGTCATTTTGCATAGATGTCAGTCATCATCAAGTGACCTGTCTGCTAACCTACATCTGCAATTAAGCAGGACTCAACCCTCCCTCGCTGTAAAAACACAATGTTTGCATTGTAACTGTTTGCGGGGAAACACTCAGTTAACCCAATTCCCGCTTATATGGGTCGTTCTCTCCCATTGTTATAGCGTTCCCGTTTCTACGTGTAACTTCTCGACTCGTTAAAAGATGGTTATCGTTTTTTTACAGCTGCTCCGATGCTATATTCAAACAATAGCGCAATAGCGTTATACAGCTGCTCCGTCTTGCCGCGGACGAGGTTATAACAGAAAATTGTAACTCAGCTTCAGAGACGCAACTAAGTTATTGGACACGTTCTTGTAATGTATTTTCTGGAGGCTTAAGGAACTGATCTTTAACTGCGGGAGGAGATATTTCGTGTTCTTTGTCACGAGAATCATTAAATAACTAATACTGTTCAGTGTAGCTCTAATCATTATCACTATTATTAAAATGGTCATCACTAAAAGCAACCGCTATTGATCATTCATCATTTAATTTCTTTCTTTCTAGAATTTAACATCGTCTTTGTCATATATATCTCAGGAGTGCTTCTTTACTGAATTGTTACATTGTGTAACCCGTAGTAATTTGATGAGCTCAAAAGTATTATGTAATATGTGACCTAAATTACTTGCATTTTTGCAACCAAGAAATTCTTAGTTTACGTTGCAACGAAACATTCTCCGTAGCATTGTACAGTCTTATTGCTGCACTTCGGATTGCTTAAGCAGAGTTGGTAGAACAAATACCATTCCTCGCTTCAAGGTATTTCACTTATGAAATTGGTTGGATTTTTTCAAGTCAACGTTCTGTTGCATCCAGAACTTCTTGAGTGACTTCATTACGTCACAGGTTACAGGTTATTTATCTCGTTTCTTAGCAAATTTTGGAGCAACTTTGCCCTAAAAATAGTACCTACATCAAAGATGAAAATGTTTTTTATTGAAAAAATTTGGAAATTACGATTGAACTGTTTATTCATTTAAATGAATACACATATTATATGAAAGAAAAATAGCAAATAATGTAATAAGTAGGTAGAAAATTGCATTACAAGTCTTGTAGCAAACCATGTTTTATGTATATTTTTACGAAATCCATGCTCCAAATTATTTAACATTGCTGTTTGAATGTCAAATCAGATTTATTTATGACCGATTTGCTGCGCCCACCACCTGTTTCGGGTTTGGCTACGTTTAATCTCCTCTAAACGAATTTGGGGCGTTTTGCTTTTGCAAAATGTATAAAGATAATTGCTGGTCTGTGTCGGCTAAGCTTGGTCTAATTCACGTTTCAGGGAAAGTAGGAAGGAAGGAAGACTAGACTAGCTGTTTGTATTCAAACTTTTCACGTAGCATGTATAGTTGTTTGCTTGGTTGTATCATATATAAAAAAAGAACTT